>APFE031595646.1:12487-31854 GCA_000404065.3 Pinus taeda | reverse complement strand
TTTTAATGGAGTCCCTAAGTCTAAACTTAGGGAAAATAAAATATTAATGTGTATTAATATGAATCTGTGTTAGAATGGTCCAAAAGACATGGATCAAGCCAGATCTAATCTTAGTCGTTGATTAGGGACTTAATCTCGGTCATTGAGATGTCAACAGAAAAAGTATAAGAAGAGGCTTGAGGGTCACTTAGAGAGTACACCAGATGATCAATCATTCTATTCTCTAGAGCAGGGTTTGCTAAGAGAGATAGAATCAGTCATTGGGAGAGCAGCTGAGGGGCATTGAGTACAGAGAAACAGAGAAGGCAAAGATTGTGTCGGGAGAGCAGCGCAGCAGCCAAGGAGGGTGACGCAGAACCAGCAAGGGCTCACGCAGGGCCACGCAGAGGTAGCCAAGTGTTGCGCAAAGCACCAGAGGAGCCAGCGCAGCTAACCCAGAGACTCCCAGAGCTAACAAAGGGCCTCCTGGGGCTGATGCAGGCCTAGAAAGGCTGACGCAGGGCCAGCATGGGACAGAGAGGGGTTGATGCATTCCAGATTGGGGAAACGCTAGGGTTGCAGGAGCAGTTTTGTGCTGAGGAACTGCCGTAAGGATTTTCTGAGGTTTCAGCCAGGAGATTTCTCTCAAACTATGAGGTATAGCTGGTAAGGAAATTCTCTGTTGGGTAGGCTAGTTTCGGCACCCAGATTGTACTTTGATATTGCTTAATAAGAAAACCCTCAGATAGTTGTGTCGGTTTTCTCGCATTGAGTTTTTCCGGGGAGATTGGTCCAAAAATAATGGTTTCATGTGGCGTGTTTGTTCTTGTTTCTTTTAGTTGTTGATCTGTAATATGTTGAGCATGCAGTGGTGTTTATTTTCAATATTTACTTCGTAAATAACTTGTTAAAGAAAAAATAACAAGTAGGTACGAATAAATCAGAAAAAGTACATGAAAGGTTTCTAAACTAAGTAAACTTAGAAACTTCAACATATAGAACCCTTCCTCCACTCCATCTATGGCTTCTCCCTCTTGATCTCTCTAGCCACCAAACCCAAACAAGTGGAGAGAGATCTTAGGAGAAGTGTGTGTGCAAAATGACTTGAAGACCTCTTCTATTTATAATGAAACATTGAGAATAAGTTGGGGTAATTTGGTTGTTGACCAACCTTGACAAATCATCAAGTAACACAAATAAATTCATATCTCCATGAATACATGTCGGAATCGGATGATCTTTAGATCAATCCTACACCTCTCAATGAGAGGAATCCAAGAAAAATATCAGTTGCCATAAATAAGAAGACCCACATGGATTTTGGCCCTAGTTGCCAATTTTAACAATATCACCACATAAGTTGTGACTAAGTGAAGAAAAAGCATGATGATAATATTGAAATGTCTGCCTCAGATCAATTAGTAGTTATAAACCCTAAATATGCAAAAGATACAGGGAAACAAGAGTAGAATAGTCAAGGTGAGAGTGAAGGTGCGAGTCAATTTCACTGCATAAGCTGTGATTCAGTGGAAAAGAAGCATGATTGTGAATATCCCAAGATTGAACTTTGTGAGCAATATAGTTTTAGGAGAGAGTAGTTCCCAAGCTAGGGAAGGGATTTATTAAATGAATGTCCAAAGGACCATAATGATGTAAAGAATAGTGTGAGATGTAGAAGAGGGAATGCAATGTGCGAAATCGAAGGAAAATATTCAGATGAGGAAGAAGAAAACACTGACACCATTAAGCAAGAAGAAGAAGACACTAAACACAAAAACCAATGTGAAGTTGAGCATGAAATAATTCAACAGAGTGAGAGCACTATGATTCTTAAGACCAGTCACAACCCAAGTGTGAAAGTTTCAAGCCTTAGGAACCTTCCACATACTCGTAACCTTTCCAAGGGCTTTAATCCAATGTGCTACCAAGAGTCCCGAAGGTATTTGTCACCAGAGGAGGCCGCTCTTGAAGAAGAAAGCTTCTCAATGTATTATAAGCATGTTGATGTGTACAACATCCTTCAACACTGAGCTTCAAAACATCCTTTGTTTCTTCAAAGGAGTTTAAGATACCAAATACATGAAAAGTGACAAAGGCGAATCAAAATGATTCTTACATTTTCTAGACATGTGAGCGATGAAGTACCAGGAAAGAACTTTTGGCCTCTATATGTTTTTTTGTCAAGTTACATTCATAACTCTTTAGAAGATTCCTCAATTTATCGGTTGACTTGTGTATGCTTACTAAGAACGTCAACTCAACAGGATTGCAATGAACAATCTGCAGTTAGTTTTATATTACCTAAGATTGGGAAACTTTCAGTTGATGTAGATGCTCATAATCTTAAAAGATTAATTGTTAATTGTGTGAACCATAAAATTGTAAGCTATGGGAATGCCTTGTTGATGCCTCAGCTAGTGGAGTGCACAAGACAAGTTCTGTGGGGAAAGTAGCCTTGGGTTCACTATGTAGTTTTTGATAGAAGTCCCCAAACTTGAAATTGCGGGAGAGAGTAGATATGGTCTTTGTGGTGGATTTACACTCTAGTTGTTGATTTTCTAGTGCAATCAAGGCTGGTGCAGTTTTCAAACTAATAACTACTTCTAATGATACAATATTACTTCTTTAGAGCATTCCAATCATCAAGCAATTATACATGAAAAATTTCAACCATTCACTTCTACAATAAATCAATAGAGATCACAGTAAACAATGAGATAAGGGACACCAAAATTTAGGCCAGCGACCAAGGCAAAACCTGCAAGGGGAAAACCCTACAATTTTTCCCTATGACAGAGAGTTCAGTTCATCAATTGTACATCAATGAAAACAACATATCTTTGATAAAATCATATGAACAAAACTTCGTCCTCTTCCTCAATCACAGAGATAAGGAGACCCAAAGAAGCTCGCATACCACAAAGAATAGTGCCACAGAGAAGCTCACATACCACAAAGTTTAATGCCACAGAGAAGCTTGCATACCACAGAGATTAATGCCACAGAGAAGCTCGAATATCACAAAGATTAATGCCACAAAGAAGCTCGCATACCACATAGAAGAGTGCCTCAGAGAAGCTCGCATACCACAGAGAAGAGTTGCTTCAGTCAACTTGCAAATCACAGAGAAGAGATGCCTCAATTAGCTCACAAATGCCTCAGATCAAATGATGCAAACTTTGCCTTGAAGGAGAGCGAATAGGATCAATTTATAGTTCTCCATCCATTTGAATAGATGTGTCTCTTGGGCAGGCCAACATGTTAGGAGGGGGCCAACTTGACACTTGTGGAGTTGTAAATGTAAATTTAAATTTTCCTTTTCTTTTATTAATGAAAATATCAACCATGGCTACCATATTTCCAACACTCCCTCTTAGCCAAGGAGATACTTTTCATTCTCTCTTAAGATAAATCTCCCCGACTAGTCCATATGTCTCTCAAAAACAACCCAAGGGAGAGATCAGATGTACAAATCTCTCTCTCTCTCTCTTAAGATCAATCTCCCCGACCAATCCATAGGTCTCTCAACAACAACCCAAGGGAGATATCAGATGTACAAGTCTCATCATAAGGAAAGATACATAGCATTCAACACATCCCATAAGCCAAAATCAAATTGCATCAGTGTCAATGCCCAACTGACCAATGGGATCAACCAGTATCATTCATGAGGCGAAACTCTGCAACCGTATGCAATGGTTTCTCACTCAAGCTCAATGACCCAAGAGAGTACACAGGGTCCATCTCCCCGACCATAAACAAAGGTCTCTTGATCCACAACCCAAGGAAGGAATCCTTATCTCGACATCAATCTCCCCAACTATGTAGTCTCTCAGTCCATAGCCCAAGGGAGACTCATCCTTCCCGACCAAACTCATTGGCCTCTTAATCAATGACCCAAGGAAGGGAACTCAAGGTCAATCTCCCCAACCAAGCCATTGGTCTCTCGATAACTACCTAAGGGTGAGATCACAAAATCAATGTCCCCAACCAAACTCATTGGTCTCTCAATCATCATGACCTAAGGGATCACTTCATGCCTCAGAACAAAGCTCCCCGACTAGACTCACTAGCCTCTCGATCAACTAACCTAAGGGAGTGACAATCTTTCCGACCATAATCTATGGCTTCTCAGCTACATCCCAAGGAAGATTCATGATGCTATATAATCAATGCTCTCTCTCTTCAAGAATAATTCTCAGCCACTCCAAGCTTCTCAAAGAAGCAAGCAAACATCATCTGGGAGAGTGGCTTCGTCAAAACATCAGCAACATGCTCATCAATAAAAAAGTATTCCAACCCAATGTTGCAGGAACCTATTACCACTCAAACTAGCAAGGGACCTAAAGGGACTCCCTATAGGGCCAATGCTAGACCAAGGGCAACAGTTAGAGGCTTAGCCCACTGTCACCGCAGCTAAGGCTCCCTTCTATTTACGGACTTTCACCAATGGGAGGAGACCCAGTATTCTATGGAATCATCGATGGAGGATAAATCAATAAATGGATATGGAGTGACCCAAATAATTCCCTTTCCAGAAGGATAGAGCTTGCTTGCTTTTTAAGCAAGGTATGATGATTTCTAGGAGAGGGATGAGAGGATTTGAGAGTTAGGTTTACGGGATATGATCGTCAAAGAGCTTCCCAATCCCTAAAATCCTTATTGAAATTGGTATCTCGGGTGGTTCTTGAAGAATTGTCCTTTTAAGGAACGGGACCACACGAGGCCAAGTGGACCCGGTCTAGGGTATGAGGAAAGAGTGTGGCAACCAATGATGTTCTTACCCTAGGAAAGGTGGGGGAAAGGATCAAAGAAAGAATATTCACTTAAAGGTGTTGAATTGATCTAGTAAGGTACTAGCCTTTGGGGATGCTAGGGCAAAGTTTGATCTCAGAGATAGGGCTTGGATTTTCTCACAACTCCACCCTCAAAATGGCCTCAAATTTGGAGTTCTTGAGGAAACACCAGCACAAGAGGGGCTAGGAGATCGAACTTTTTTGGAGAGCTAGTTCACCGGGAAAATGATGCCCTGGGTGACCCAATTTGGATAGACCCAGGAAAAAGGTAAGATAAGTTGGTTTAAGGTGACCACCTTTTAGTAGATCAAAGCCTTAGTCTTGGGAGAATGGAGTCTATGATGAATATGAGTGAAGACCTTCGGTTCTTGGTCAAGGAGGCCTCAAGACTACTTCGTTAGCCTTCTAGGTCAAAGAGAAACAATCTTGCAGCTTTTATACTTCGATGTGCAGAAGGAGATGGCTTATCAAGGTCAAATCATTGATAGAATTACCCTTAGGAGATTTCGTTCACATTACATGGCCCATAAATTGAGAGATGCTATAATAGAGACAATATTCCACAATTTAAACAGTAAATGCATGTAGCAATTAGTCTTAAGAATAGTGAAAATCCCAATCCAATGTATATGACAAAATAAAACAAGAATAACATTAAAAACATGTACTTACATGTAATAGAATATATCCAACCATCCACAATTGCCAAGAGAGAAGCTCCAAGATAAGATAGACCAATATCCGCAGATCAAAATTCATCCATAAAGCTCCATTTCGTCCACTAGAAAAAGTGTGAAATCTTAAGAGAGAGAAAAGATCCAATCCAAAGTGATGATGAGCAAATGAACTCATCTCACTTGTATTTATACACTAATGAGGAGTTCGGATTAGCCTCCTTGGCCTACATAAGCCCCAAAAATAAAATAATGTTCTAAATTCTAATAATCTAACTTTTGGTGACAAGCCCACCAAACTAGCTCATAAATGAAAGAATAAGCCTCTCAAGAGGTCAAATAATAATCTATGCATGTCTTAGGGCCCTCTAAGAGGCCTAATGAGGTCCATGGGTGCCATAATGAAGAGTAGGACCCTCAAAAGTGATGGACAAGGGGTTGGCCCCTTTTTCTCCAAACAATAAACCTGTGGTGCTCCCAATGGGTGTGGGGGCACAATAATAATCTCATGGGTCTTCAAATGAGTCGAGGATGCTTGTAGATCGTTTGCAAGGGCTTTGATGATGGTGTAGGGAATGCCATATCATCCTACAAGTCCTAGGCCAGCTGCCAAGTGCATGGTACATCTGTGGGGCCGGCTGGGCAAAGGTGAACTAGGTGCATCATCCTCGTCCAATGGGAGTATCTCAAGCATCTATGATCACCCTCGGGGATCCATGGAGTGTTGTCTACTGTTGTAGAGGCCCATGGCTCTCAATGCACACCCTACATGTGCCAATGTAGCCCTCTGGAGGATTAGGACCCCATATAGGGAGACCAAACCCAAGATGGAGACCATCTGCAATCCTACATAAGATCCAATGTGTCCCCTAGCCCTCCAGTACAACAAGTCATTAGAGAAATTGAGTAAATGAGCTTACCAATCATGGACCACAGGTGGGGACTTCATAATGGCCTACCCTTCCATAATGGGCTTCGGGATGTTCCAACTTCCAATGTCTCCCAAATGGGGTTAACCAAGAATCCTATTAGGTGGTGGCATGTGAAAGATAGGTGAATGAAGTAGGGGATGAGAAGGGGCAGCCCTAGGTCACATGCTGGGGTACAAGAGTAGTTAATAAGAGGGAACCCTGCACTTGGGTTTATAATGTATAGGAGAGAGCAATCGTGGTACATGAGGTGCCCTGGCCTTGATTTTTCCACCCTTCTTTATATGCATTTTTCCTTTTTATGGTTTTTTGTGATTAATTTCTCAGGGCTCAAGGGGTAATAGCATGATGGATAAGATATAGCAGTGAATACCCCTTTTTAAAGGTAGGGTGATTTATTGCCCACCATGGGTTGGGACAATCATGGGTTCCTATGTGATAATGGAGGCTCATAGAACCTGTAGGAACTAGGGTGATGGCCATGATGATGAGGTAGAGCTCATTTATTGGCTTTTGCCCACATGTTAAATGTTTTTGTCCTGACCATCTTTTGCATTTTGTGGTACATTTTCCTATTGAATGTGGCCAAATATGCTTTTATCTTTCTTTTTAGTTGCATCAACCTCCAGGCATCATTCCAGACCATGACCCAAGGTGTGGGCAAGGGGAAGGGGCAAGCTGACCCTATGTGGACCGATTGGAGGAATGTGGACCCAGGTGGGAGAAATGATGAATAGGATAATAATGAACAGAAAGAGGGTAGTATAAGCGGATAAGGGAGTGTGACCACGTAACCAAAATCAGGGTTTCCCATGAAATACCATCCCTAAAGCCGAATGGTCAGTAAAAGAGATCCCACGGGACTAGAATGGAAGGTTAATATCCAAAATGGGTCTAGGGGAGAGGGGCACAGACCTAACCCATTCTTTCCACTGAATCCCCCCAATAATACATGCTCAGAAGTGTCCATGATAACCAAAGTACAATACTCAATTACCAAATGACAAGGCATACCTTTAGATTCGGGAGGCCCACCTTCAAACATACGATCATAGCCGATGGACGAGGGACCACACGGTTGGCTCAGGTGGCGGAGAAATTACACAATGAGCTAGCTAGTGGCTACAAGGGGTTGCTGGCTGCCGGTTGAGAACCATCTTGGAGAAAAAAATTCTCCTAGGGATATCACCCACAAAATATTGGGTAACAAAACCATCCCCCCCAAGGATCCGGAGGTGGAACTGCCACCGATCCTCCAGAGGAACCGCTGATCCGAAAATTAGATCTACAGTTCCACCATTTTTTGGTGATTCCTAGAAAATCATATTTGTGGGGGCCTTATCCGCAGTTCCAGTTGCCTAATCCGCGCATCCAGACAGGATCGACTATGGATCTGTGGAGGTTTTGGGCGTGTATCTGTCGCGGATTGCGAGCAAATCATCGAGAAAGTGGACGGTTCACATGGTTTCGCGGGGCTTTTTGTTTTTTTTTTTGTAAATTTCGAATTGTTATGTGAGGAAATATGCTTTTCAAATACTCCCAAGGTGCCCCCTAATGCTCCCTAGACACTTCCTAGATGCTCCCTAATGGTAATGTTAAATTCTTAAAGTGAAAGTGGCATTCTCCTTTATCTTCCAACTTCATCCTTTTACTTAAATTTTTAACATTACTATGAAATGACTCGGGATGTTTGAGAGTGGTTCCGACCTCATCAGACTTCATATGGAGAAAATAGAATTTCATATCCCATTCAAAATTCAACAAACTCAATAGTTTTCAGGATCAACGGGATTGTGATGTTTCATTGGATTATATCATGTATGAGGGCATGTGATTAGCATTTAGTCAAGAGCACCGAGCCCTATATGTACCCCAGTGTTGGTGTTGTTGATTGTTGAACTCCTTTTTCATGGCCTTAGCAAAAATGTACCCTTCACTCAAGTCAAAATCATTGATCAGGCATGTTAAACTTTATGTAACATATTATAAGGCTTAGATTAGGTTGTTTGATCAAAATTGGACAATGTTGACTAATATCCTTAGAGAATCAAAGTAGAGGCAAAGGCTAGACAAGAGAAGAGGATTCTAGATTCTAGATGGTTGGTGCTGGAATATGTTGGAAATACTGGGGGGGCTGAATCAGTGTTCCTTAGCAATTAGCACTTTTAAATCTTTTCAAAGAATTAGTTAATCTTCAATTATTATTAATGTTTATGCAATAATAACAGTAAATAAAAGAACACAGCAGACACAAGAATTTTAGGTGGAAAACCCCCTCTGGGTCGAAAACCATCGAACGCTTTTCTAATAAATTCTTTAATCTTCATCCCCAACTGAAATGAAAGCAACAACTTCCTAGAATTCTAGAAAAGCATGCTTCTCTAGCTCCCACTGGAAGGATGCACCAATGCCTTGGTGTCTTTAGTAGTCAACTGAATGGATGTCCCAACATCCTAGACCAACCTACCACCCTGAAGTGTTCACAGGCTCCAACCTATAGGCAACTTCATGCACCAGCCTAGCACCTCCCTACCACCCTATAATGACTGAAATGAGACAAGAGTGTGGATTCCCGTACCAAGGACAACGATCCACGATACAATATAATTTACAATGATTTTGACCAAATACCCAATCACACTATGCCCTGCAACCCAACCATGACATCATCCCAACAGAGACTCCTACACCTCCCAATAATGCCTTTTCGACTCTAGGCAAATTGACTCTTTCACAATAATGACTCTTCCAATGATGACACTTTTACAAATGACTCTTTTACGACTTTACAATGATGACTCTTGGCCTTGACACTTTTTCACAATATACGGATGGTTGTCATGTCTTCAAAGGATGTCCCGCTGAAATGCTTCCTTTGATTGGATACTTCTTCTCTTGAATTCTTGCTTGAAGTTGTACTTGAATCTTCTTCTACCTGTATGCAAAATTTGCCCGACGAAACCAATCCCAAAACAAAACAAAATACCCTTCAACTTACCTCTACCTGCAAAACACATGTAAGTACATAATAATGAATAAATACAAATTAAAATTACAATGTGTACCTGAAGTGTGCCTGTCACTTTTGTTGTTGACTTGTTGCAGCAGTAGACAAAGACTCCCACTCTTGATATAGGCCTAGACTCTATGCAAGACTATATCCAAAACTGACCTAAAGATATATAAAATAAAAACTGATGACAAACCCTAGACTTGTGATGGACCAAGTTTTAAGTACAACAATAGAGACCATTCTATCAACTATGACAAGACAAGTAACATGAACTTAGAACATCATATAGATTTAGCAGACTTGGTGTAGCATCAAGAATATGTAGCATCAAATGTGTAGTATCAAGAATAGGACATCCGAAATGTGGTAACAAAACTAACTGTGACATATAGAGACATAGAGATATAACTAAGACCTTGTATGTACTTACGATGTCCTGCAAAACATATGTCAGAGATGATACTCATATTTCAAATGTATACACTAATCATACATACCTTGTTGTAGGAGACTTAACCTTGACTATTGATGTGTGGTCCTTACTACAATGATCCTTGAATGCATGCTTTTTCTTGCCTTCTAGGAGCTCGATAGTGAATCTGTTGTATCTGTGTAATTTCAGATCTCTAGGGTCTGAAATTTCATCCTGTGGTAGCCCTCTCACTCCTCTTTCCAACCCCACAGGTTTGATCAAGATTGGATTCTTCAAGAAAGAGTGATGCCCAATCTCCCACGATGACATGATTATAGACTGGTTCAATAAGGCAAACTTGTACGAAATTCCACGTGTCACTGTTGTGACCTTCGGCCTTGAAAACGATACTCAACAAACTACAGTCAATTCTCTTTCTGTGACTATTTACAAAATTTGAATCCAATGCTCAGAGAGAAAGTTATGACGATTTTCCCAACGTCACCTGTTTAACATGGAATTTGGGAGCTTGCAAAAACGCTAACTTCCTCAAATCATATCTTCGAAAATATAGCGAACCAAGATCTGAAATTCGGTCACGAGGTTCATCAAGATTTCGGCTCAAATGAGTTTTAATTTCAGCTTCTGAAGCTTCACAGAAAACAAAAAAAAACGTCACTTGTTTAACATGGAATTTGGGAGCTTGCAAAAACGCTAACTTCCTCAAATCATATCTCCGGAAATATAGCGAACCAAGATCTGAAATTCGGTCACGAGGTTCATCAAGATTTCGGCTCAAATGAGTTTTAATTTCAACTTCTGAAGCTTCACAGAAAACAAAAAAAAAAAAAGTTATAGCGAAAATTCCATGATGACCTGTTTGAAGCCACAAAATCCCTACTAGAGGAGGATATGAGGGTCATTATTTATATGAATGTCTTGAGTTGAGAGGGTCCTCAACAAGTGAACATTGGAGGGATTTTAGGAGAAATTTTTTATTATTAATTATTGACTATTCAATGAGCACAACCAATTATGAGTGCCATGCCACAACCCCATAGGGTTTTAGCCCACTAACTGGGGTTACTAACTATAAACATGAATATCTCTCAAACCGTGAAGAATTACTTGGCGTCCCATATTGAGAGGGTCCTCAACAAGTGAACATTGGAGGGATTTTAGGAGAAATTTTTTATTATTAATTATTGACTATTCAATGAGCACAACCAATTATGAGTGCCATGCCACAACCCCATAGGGTTTTAGCCCACTAACTGGGGTTACTAACTGTAAACATGAATATCTCTCGAACCGTGAAGAATTACTTGGCGTCCCATATATCAACGGAAACATCTTGATGAGTAGAATCCATCTAGAAGATCCTTGACTCAAAATAAAGTAAGTTGTCAAGTCAAAATGCCCATGTAAGATCAGGGTAGCCCCTGGTGCTGCTTGGGTTGACATCAATGACAACCACTGATCAACAGAATAATTAATCATCGATGTACAATGGATGCCATATCTAGTTTGATTTATGTAAAAATATGCACGTTTTCATGTCTTCTGCAACTAATTTGGTATTTTGGATTTATTTTAATATAGATGCAAATATATATATATAAATAGTAGACACTTTTGAGACGCTTCACTTCCTATATTTTTGGGAAATGACACTACCATGGATGCGCTTCCAAAAAACTTCCCCACTTCGTGCAACATTGTTCGAGCCTCGCAACTCTTCTTTGGACAACATCCTGGATATAGTGCTTCAACCTGTCATGAAAACACAACTTTGATTGTCACAATGCATTATGGTCGATTCCAATACTTGACCAAACAATCCAGGAAAATACTTTCAAAGCCACACAGCTTCACAATAGGTTGAACAAGCATTGATGTACTCAACATCGGTCGTGCTAAGAGCAACAGAAGTTTGCTTCTTACTAGACCATGAAATCATAACAAAGCCCAAGATAAAATAGAACCCAAAAGTGCTCTTTCTATCATCAGAGCATCCAGCCCAATCAGCATCAGTAAAACCATGCAGTTGCCATTTTCCATTAGAAACATATCTCAGACCATAGTCAACGGTACCATGCAGATATCTCAATATATGTTTTGTTGCAACTCAATGCACATGTCGGGGCTCAACCAAGAATTGGCTCAATGTGTTCACAACATAGCAAATATCATGTCTGGTGTTTACTAAATAGTTCAACGAGCCAATCAATTTGTGATACATAGAGGGATCAATCAAATCATAATCACATTCTCGTATCTTCTTCAAATTTGTTGCCATGAAGGAGTCGATGGATTCGCAATCCATCATGCCAAATTTCCGAAGGATCTTAATAGTGTACTTGCCTTCAACAACATTGGATCAGCATCATTCTTCAAGACTTCTAGCCATCTTCATCTTGGAAGTCATAACTGACTTCTTTTCATCATGGATTAAAACATGCTTCAATCAAGTTGATCTTGTTTGTTCCCTCTAAGTCTAGAGCTTTGTCCAATACGAGTCATCTTGTCACTATGTTCTTCCATCCTTCTTCATCGATTGTCACAGCCTTGGCAATCTTCATTACACACCCGCAATCCTCACTAGGAGGCCATGGAAGAACAAATACAACCAAGCAAGATATGCAATGACAAGAGACTAATAGTAATAATCAAGAAAAAAATACTTATCTTTTGAGAACATGTCAGCTCCCTCTTGATCTTAGCGTTCTTGCATCCAACTTGCAAAACATCCTTGTCCACATCATCATTCTTGCAGGAGCTAGGGTTTCCTATATTAGAGGAAGCAATTAATCCTAGGGTTTTACTTGTCCAACCTAGGCTGCTCACTAGGGTTTATAAACCCTAGTAATTCGAATGTCTAATACTTCATATCCAAGACTCACAATCTTCCTAGACTCAAATTGTCCTTGTTGATAATTCTTCGCCATTCCAAAATCCGTTTCCCAAGCTCATTGCAGTAGCAACATCCATATACCCATTGAATAATTTATCACTTTCGGACCCAAATCATGCCTTATCAGCAACATCTACAATTCATCTTTTCAGGGCCTTCATATGACAATAGATCTCAAATTTAAATCATAATGCAATATCTTCTATAGGTTTGTTAACTCATACTTCATTAAGAGATGTTGTCATATCGTAAAATATACATATTGGTCAACACTTTGAGGAATTCATATTGAATTATTTCAAGATGTTTCGTATGCTATATGTCAATTAATGCATTTGTACTAATGTCCATTGATAAAGTTCCCTTTTTATTCTTCAATGCATGCTAAGAATACTTCAAAGAATCATAGTGGAGCATACCTCAAAAGAAAACATCAGTCTTCAAACTTGCAGCAAATTGTATGTCTGATATTTAATTCTCATGAACAAGTTCATCCAATATTAGCAAATGACTTTGATCTTGAAGAGGGACTCAACCTCTTTTTCATTGTATCAGGGTTCCTTCAAGAATGTTTGACACTCCATGGCTCAAGTGTTGTCAAGACAATTCTTTTATGTCACAATAATAAACAAGTTTTGGACCTCAGCCTTTCAATTATGAAAGGCAATCTGTCATTTTAGAAGGTTCAGTAGAAAATACTTCGTGATTTTGATCAACATAATGTCCATCTTCAGCATTTTGGGCTTAACCCAGGTCATACTTAAATTCGTCATTACAATTGTCCTTTATATGATGTGTATAATACAGTCTTCAGATTGTGGCATACTGATATATTGATTTCAACGATACTGTGATGCAAGGATACAATTCATCCTTTAAACAGGGCCAGAGATTAAGGGTTATAGATGCCTCTCATCCAAGGATTTAAAGGAGACATCAATTTTCAAATTCTCAGAAATCTATCACTGTCTTTTCCTTTTGTCATATCAAGGCAACTTTTATATATTAGTGGGCCATCACCCCAATGTTGTCACTTAGACTAGTGATAGCCTTGTAGGGTACCCCTCTCCAAGGCTCGTTAAATATTGCAGCAACAGGGCCATCATAGGGCTGCTTGTTGACTGGCTGACAAATGAGGAGACAAGAAAATATCCTATGGGTTCCACTTTTGATGGGTAACAAACATTCCTTGGATGACATTGAGACCATGTCTAAGTGGTTAGAGGAGGATAAGTAGGAGTTGGTGGCAAGAGAGGATGACCTAGTGTCAATAGGAGAGGAGGAGATTGAGAGTGAGGAGAGTTAGGTGCTAGCCTCAATGCCACTGCTTACGAACACTAAGACATCCAATAGAAAATGTTTGATTCTGACCATAGGGCCTTCTAAAGGGCAACCCATTACTTCTTCCAATAAAAGGGGTAGAGAAAATCAATAAGAAATTGACCATTGTAGATGACTCATGATGATGAGATACATTTACTGTATATTTGATGTAATTTTCTACTGTGTATTCAGTTTTGAGCATTGACTGGATAGCAATCAATGTCAACAGTAAATATGTGATGTATCATTATCCTATCCATTTTATATATCAAGTCTTCTTTTCATGTTTATGTGGCAATGTGATTATTCAATGCTGCTAAGTTACATTATTTTCTAAATGAGAAAATTGAATTTATTCTATATTTTTTAAGTTAAGATAATTTTTTTCTCCAAATTGTCTTATTCCGCCTTTTTGTGGATGTCAATCTTTGCCACATTGTTAATTACCACTGAGTAGATTAAATTGCAAAGATGATGCCTGGTGCAGTTGCATAATCAGTGCAAGAGAATAATACGATAAAGGGAAAATAAAGATTTGATTCTGAATCTCTGATATGTGTTGGATTAAAGAAGCTAGTGAATGGATGTTCATATTAACTGATGCTTTCCATATGAAAATTCATTTAGACATTCTGAGACGGATGGAAGTTTGCTACATTTGTTTATTAAGCTTGTTACTCTCTCCAGTCAACTATTTCAGGTGCATCCAACATTACATATTCAAAAGCTTATGGTTCAGACTTACCTACACAAAAAGTTTTCCAGAAAACTAAAGATGCATGAATGGCAATTATACTCACATTAGCTTCTGCAGCAGGGTTTATGTTGCCACTTGCAAAAAATGAACCGCCAAGTATGACAATCTTTTTCACTTTGCTTGCAAATGACCTATCCTTTTTAACTGCCTATAATAACAAATCAAAGTTCCATTAAACTTGCATGGCATAAAAGTTGTTGTCAGCCCAGCCCAATATCAATTTTCCCCAGCTAGACACTCCACATAGAGCACAAGTGGTAAAATAAATATATCATCAATCATTAGCAACAAAAAACATTACTTACCAAAGCAATATTAGTTAACGGTCCTAATGCAAGAATGGTCACTTCACCCGGATATTCAGACACTTTGTCAACTAGAAATTCACAGGCATTTTTGTCAATCTTTTTGTTTTTTGGAGGAGAAGGAAAAGTGTTCCCTAGCCCATCAGATCCATGAACAAAGTCTGCAATACGAGGTGGACCTCTCTGCAAAAAAAATAGATTTAATGGATTAGAGAAAAGGAGCTAAAGAGAGAGAGACAGAAATGAAGAATAGATAGAAGCTGTCAGATCAACTGGGGAGAAAATGGCTTTCTAAAAATACTTCTCAAATAGAGGGATAAGGAAGAAAATGAACAAATGTTATATATGGATTGCACTTTTCTTTTTCTTTCCCCTTCTCAAGCTTTCTATTCTTCTGCAGGAATGGCATCTGTGAATCATTGTTTTAAAACTCAGATCTAAATTCGACATTGGAAAACTTCGAATAGTACATTCTGCATTCTGAATTCCACATTCTACTCAATTTATATATTTGCGCTCTTGTCTTTCTTCTCAAATTATAGACACAAGCTTTGCTTTTGAAACTTCTCTATCTTGATTCTACTTAAAGTTCTTAATAAACATGGGACTGGCCTCTGCCAATAGATTCCATATTTTGAAACCTTTCTGAAAGTGGATAGTACCTAGTTATTTCCTGTATCTAGTTGGTTTCGCCTCAGCCAAGAGATTCTATACCTGAAAATTTTTGAGAAATTATGTAAGATGTAAGTGCCTTCCTAATTGTGTTTTTTTCATTTTTTTCTTTTTATTTAGGATGGTTTTCCATTGTTGACTACCAATTTGAAGCTCCCAAAGTAGCTCGGCCCTTTATATATTTTTCTCCTATATGGATATCCAGCTTCAATTACTCCTAGCAACTCAGATGTGGTATAATTTTTTACCAAATTGCAATGAAGTTTTTACTTCTTGGTTTCCTTCTCTGATATGGATATCAATCTTGGTTTCCTCCTTGCAACTTAAATATACTTTTCTAGCAAATTGGGATTAAGTTTCTACTCCTTGGTTTCCTTGCCTGATATTGATCCACCAGAAAGTAATATGCTATTCTCACAGAAATCATAATGTAGAACCACTAACTACTTTGTATGTTTTAAGTATCTAAAGTGGATATTACTTGAGGATTGGGACTTGCTACTGAGCAAATTAGCAGTCTTGTCAATGTCCAACAAGATGCTAGGGTGGCACCACATAGTACAAGTGCTCATTGTCACATTGGCATGAATCCCCATTCCTTCCGGCAATTCCTATAAAGCCACTGGAGGCTTCCCAATCACAAAACTCTCCACCACAATATTAATAGACCAATGCCTTATAATTCCTATTGGGTGACGGAGTCATGGAGTTAGTTTAAAGAAGGGGGACTCATGCCGAGGTGACAGTGGGCACGTGTCCTATGCCCTAGCATATTATCGGACCTTAACAAGACTATTAATTTGGTCAGTAACATTTTTTGCATCGTTGCCAAGGAGAAGGTCAACTAGCTTGGTAAATTAATGCATACACCTAGGTAAGTTTTTTTTGGTTGTAATTTGGTGAGATAGTTTTGTTAGTACGAACTTACAAGATCTCATCTAGTGACCTCATCTAATCAAAACATTACAAAGAGGTACAACACAACATTAAACTATCAAGGTGAGACCGTATTTATCCCTAAGCCTGAATTATATTATCAAAGAAGTACATAAAGTAAGGGCTTGGGAAGCCAATGATCAAGCTTATTTCGATTCATTCCTTACTTTGAGGATTTTATTTGTTGAGCTTGACCCAGACCTAATGGTTGCTCCACGATTTATAGATGTACATAAACCTTTTGATGTCTCAAATATTACAGGGCAACCTCATGCTCTTCCAAGTTCTTTCAAGGATGTACCAACATTTATTTTCGACCATTCAAAGGATGCTAGAGAATTCTGGATGACTTATGTTATAGCATGAGGATGTTGCACATAGCTCATCTTAATGTGTTATTATTTAAATGTTTTGATGTTTCTATGACAAAAGATGTTTCAAGATGATTTGAACCCTTGCCTAACAACAGTATTAATACAGTTGAGGCTTTGCATGATGCGTTTCTAAATTGATGGAAAACTAAGAAAGATGTTTGATTTTTAATAAATGCTTTGGCTGACATTAAAAAGAAGGATAATGAAGCTATTGATGAGTTCAATGTTGATGCTTGTAGCTCGGACAGGTACTTCTACACAAGCCTAAGTGTCTAAGCATGTAGAAGTCACCTACAGCCTCCATAGACACTTGCTCTAATGTGAGCAAGTCGTTTTTGTAACTTAGCCTAAGTTTAACTTACAAAAAGCACATAATTATTATGTTGGCTTATGGAGCTAATGTAAACTTAGGAAACGTAAAGTAAATTACTTTAGTTAATACGTTTTAATCTCAGCCCTTTATTTCAACCTAAGCTTGACCGCCAATCACTTTGGAGATTAGGGTTAAGGATTTAGCTCAATGTAGAGTTACAAGGCAAGGCTAGGAAGAGGAAGAAGACACACAATAAATCAGCAGAAGATTGAGAGAGGCATCTCAATGAGTGTGTGTTGGGTCCAAGGAAGGGGCGCAAGGAGATCCAGATTAGCCAAGGAGGGCATCATCAGCTAGACTAGATTTAGTTGTAATTATTTCTTCGATTGGGCCATTTTCCCAAGAAGGGATCCCAAGTAAGTTTTGAAAAATATTTAATGAAGAACTCTAATTGGGCAGAATCTATTGTATCATTTTTGTGTTTGAGATTGGTATATTTTGCTTCCACTAAATTTTTGTGTTAATGAACCTAGTTGTGCATTTAATCAACAGATCGTTAATCAGCTATGATTTAAGTGTCGAGTGCTAGATTTGCAGGAATTTTAACATGGTATCAGAGCATAAACTCTAAAGAAAGTCAATCTCAAAATCACAAGTGGTTGGTTCATACCGGATCGTTAGAGATAGGTTCATCCATGATCATACGAGCGAAAATCTTTTTGTTTTGGGAAGGCTGAACAAATTGGTCATACAACCCAGCTACCTTGTTAAAATTGGCAACTAGGGCCAAACTCCATGTGGGTCAGCTTATTTATGGCAGCTGATATTTTTATTGGATCCCTCTCATTGAGAGGTGTAGGATTGATCTAAAGATCATCCGATTCCGATAAGTATTTATGGAGATATGAATTTATTTTGTTTATGTAATTATTATCAAGCCGACCAACACTTATGTAGGCTCTAGAAGCCCAACCGACGTGACTATTCATCTTCCACGTTTTAGTATAAATATAAGAGGATTGGATGTCATTTGGAGATAATTCTTGAGTGATCTCCTCCTCTCCACGTCTTGGGTTTTTGGAGAAGGAGTGAGTCACCAAGAGTGATACGTTGGCCTTATGATGATGCCCTAACCGTAGGAGCCGCAGTAGTCACTGTGAGCCGCAGGAGCCGCAGTAACCGCAGGAGCCGCAGTAACCGCAGGAGCCGCAGTAGTCACAGTGAGCCGCAGTGAGCCGCAGGAGCCGCAGTAGCCGCAGTGATCCGCAATCCTGAAGGAGACTAGGACGCAGTCAAGGGAGGCCTATATGCTGCCTACGAAAGCCCTAATACACAGTCATCTTAACAGCCTAAATCTGCAGAGCCCTTATACGCTGTCCAAAGAGGTCCTTACATGCTAAACAAAGGTGCCCTAAATCTGCAGTCTATTGGGCCCTAATTCACAGCTAGAAAATGATCCTATTACGCAGGAACTTGACTCTAATATGTAGCTACAGGAGGAGACTTAATCCGCTGGTCAAAGGCAGTCCTAACAGCGATCATTAGAAGTCTTAGTTGCAATCCTGAAGGAGATCTAATACGCAACCTAACTGCAGTCACCAAGCCGCTGTCATGATGAATCCATATTGTTGTAGATGACAGCATGGACTGTGTTAGGCATATTGCTGTAGATGATAAATCCATACTGCTGGACAGAAGTATCCACTGTAAAGAGGAGCCTAAGTCTGGTTGCTTAATGAATGATGCACAGGCAGCATGTTAATGAATGGTGCACAGGCAGCATAATGATATGCGCATTAGCAAGGGCAGCATGATGATCATGGACTTAATGGGCAGCATGATGATGAATAAGATAATGATGAATGGGCAACATGATAGATGAGATCATGGACAACATGATGCATGGGCAGCACAGTGATCATGAGCAGCATGATAATGAACCAGATGCAGCATGATGATAGGTGAAGGAG
>APFE031595639.1:0-11503 GCA_000404065.3 Pinus taeda | reverse complement strand
TAGTTCTCGGATAGATCTTTCTAACGAGCTATCATACGCGTCAAACGGAGATCGTATGCCAAAGTTACGACCCCGGGAAATTGATGTACCAATTTACCCAAAACTGGGCCCACAATTTGGCGTTTCATCTTCTAAGGGTCGGTTTTGGAATGTGAAGGGTTTTCCATTGTTTCTCAATAATAAATAGGCCTTCGAGCCTCATTGTAACACAAGTTCGGAACAGTTCAGAGACATGTAGCCGCATATCTCTTCTCAGAGATAAGCTACCATAGTCCTAGCTGGTTTATTTCCAATTCTGGTTGTAAGCATATTTCGGTATTTTCCATTAATAAAATGAAGTGTTATTTCTGCTGCATCTCTTTATTTATGGTTATCGCATCTCTGGATTTATGGTTATCTCTGTAATCTATTGCGTTCCTATTTAAATTCGGATCACCCTGATACTTTCATGCCCTCTTCAACTCCTCACCAGTATTAAGACTCTCCATTTCACTTATTTGAAAGTACCAAAGCATTTGCCTACCTTGCCCCATAGAAATATCTGCAAGACTTTCATTCATTCCCTAGACCTAAAACTGCCTTTCACTTTTGATCTAGCAAACCAACATAAAACTCAACAAAAAACCTATGAGCATATACCTAGCCTAAAATTAGTCTTTATATCAATAATCTCAAGCCTCATTTGCTATTTTTCATGAGATTAGCAAGGAGAGATTCCTATCCCAGCCTAGTATGGTTACCTACCAGGTTAAGTGTGGTTTGATGTTACCCTAGACTTGCCTTTCTCACCCTGAGGTAGATTTAGGCCCTAACATAGTGGTGACCATACTAGGGAAGAAAAGCTTATTTTTTTGTTAGTGTTATTTGTTTTATAAACTACAGAAGGAGCCTGAAGTTATGCCAGGAAGCCTTTGAACTTCACATTGCTTTGCGAGTACATACGTAGATAAAAGCTACTTGAGTCAATCTCTAGTCTAGTCTTATAAATTGAACATCTAACTTGCAAATTTCCCCAGTACATCAAATAATTCTAGACTTTTGGATGATGAGTTTAGAATTTAGTAGGCTAATAAGATTGTAATTTCAATTTGAATTTTGGGAATAATTCAACACACTGGCTTCCAGACGATACACTAGAGAAAATCCTAATCCTGATCCTCCTCCCATGTATGAAAACCCAAATCTCATTCCAAGAATTCTCCACCAAGAAAGTTTTGTGATTCCTGTATTTAGATCTCATTCATTCCTAGTTGTTTTTGAATATCTTGAAGATCAACCATTTGAAGAAAATTTTGAGCTATCTTTGTTTGAGACTAAATCTAAAAGTGCAATTGGTGTTACTGCTCTAAATCCCAAGTTTGTCAAAGATCTTGAAGCTGAAAGGGAAAATCTATCAATTGATGCTTATATTCTAAATCTTCAAACTTCAATTGTGGCTACCAATATTCCCGAGTTCTTAGAATCTGCATCTGCTACTCTTGGTTCATCTGTTGTTGTCTCTAATTTAGAAATTCCTACTAAAACTCCTTTTATTCCCACCATTCCCACGCAGCCCAACATTTCTGATCAGAAATCTGCAGTGGTTTCACCCCCATCCACTCCTTCTACACCTTAAACATCAAGAATTTCTTCACCCCCTTCAACACCTCATACACCGGTCGTTCCAACTCCTCCTACATCCGCAAGGCCAGTTGTAAATCCACCTCGAGCAATGACTACCAGATATGCACCTCTTGTTTTGCCACAGAACTTGGATAACATGCCCACTGATTATCAAAGCAAGATACCATTTTTTTATGCTTCTCAAGGTGTAACAACACAGTAGCACGTCAATCGAATGAGTGATTTATTTGATCTCCACGATATTGATGCAGAGAATGTAACAATGAGATTATTTTTGCAAACTTTTGGAGGTGAAGTCCGGAAGTGGTTCAGAGCTTTGCCGGCTGGAACAATCAATTCATTGGAAGCACTTCAAAGACAATTTATGGATCGCTGGGAGGTAAAGAAAATTCCACTTCAAATCCTTTCCGAGTATGAGAATATGAAAAGGAATGTCAGTGAAAGTGTCCAGGATTACTGTGCTAGATTCAATACTATTTATAATGCCATTCCAGTTGACATCAAGCCACCTATGGGGCTGGCCTTGATCAAATTTCGTGATGGTTTTGATCCTGATATGGCATATCAATTAAGAGAAAGAGACTCGGCTACATTGGAGGACATGCAGAAAATTGCAGTAAGTGTTGAAGCAAATTTGTTAGCTAAGAGAGCTAGAACAAACACCGAGAAGAAGGTGACTATAAAAGAAGAAGCTTCTACCTCAAATCATTTGCTTATTATGATTGAGAAGATGTTCGATAGATTCACCATTGCATATAAGCCTGAGACACAAGCTAGAAATCCAAATTTTCATGGTTAGCAGCAACCACAATTTAGAATTAAGCAACGGGAGCAAAGAACTCAAGATCCATCAGCTCAATAGCAAGTCAAAACACCATTACAGAAAAACGATGTTCATGGCACCAAATTAGAAGATGATGAGGCCCTCACTAGAGTTGAGAATCACTTTTTTACACCAGATGATTTCCCAATTTATATCACCGAAGATGAAGAGTATTCAGAAAGTCCAGTTGTCCAAAAGGATGAAGATTTTATATTCGAAAATGAAATAGTCCTAGAAGAGGAATCAGATGAATATCAGAAAGGATACATGAATGCATTAACAGTGCAACAAAGACGATACTCACTTAGGAGTAGGGATGTTCCTATTAATCCAATTCAGAAAAGGAAGGAAGCAACACCACCAAAGAATGACTCTCCAAATGTGCAGAAAAAGGGAAAGGAGCCAGCAACCCTACTTCTAGTAAAGTGCAATAAAAAATGAGAAGTCAAATCAGCCAAGTGCAACAAAGGAGAAAACTGAAAAGAAACATGTTTCAGTCAAAGAGGCAGATAAAACTACAACCTTTAGCTTAGAAAATGAAATTGCTAATTTAAAAGTGTTAATACCTTTTATTGAATTAATGAAGAACAACAGTTATAAATGTCAAGTGGCTAAGATTTTGAATGTTCATCCTTTGTCTGATATGGTAAATGTGGAAGATGACCAACCTGAACTTATCTTTGGTCTGACATTAGGAGGTCAATCTAAGGATAGTGATGTAGCTCCTTTTTATATCAGCCTTAGATTGCATGATTATGTTTTTCTCAATGCCATGTTTGATTCAGGAGCATCTCATAACCTCATTCCAAAGGAAATTATGGAAAAATTGGGTTTTGATATCACTTGACAGTACCATGACCTTTATTCTTTTGATTCTAGTAGAGTAAGATGTATTGGTCTCATTAAATATTTGGTTGTAAGTTTGGATCAGATTCCAATGAAAAATGTTCTTATGGATGTAGTTGTGGCTGACATTCCCCATAGATTGGGCATGCTTCTATCTAAATCATGGGGTGCAAAACTCAAAGGGTCATTGTAGCTATATTTCTCCTATGCTACTATTCCCGTCTTTGGTAAAATGAGGAAGTTATATAGAGAGAAAAAGATGAAGTACATGATCACGAGCAAGGAGAAACTGATGAATCAACCAATCAATTATGTACATATAGATTTAGAGTCTTTTTCTCTTTATTCTGACAGTGGTTTCAATGATGTAAATAGTCAATTAGTTGAAGTTAAATATATACCCGAGATTACAGAAAATTTCAAAGTTGTACTTCATCAAGAAAGGCAAAGGCTTGAAAGTATCGATGAGCAGTCAACATTCCACTAGTAGCAAGAAAAATATGGACAGTAGCCAAAGGTAGAAAAACAAGCAAAATTTCAGCATTTAGAAGAGGAAGTTGGCTTGTGGAGTATGGACTTTGATGGAACAGTGGCTAGGGAAGGTGTCGGAATTGGTATTTGGATACGCAGCCCTATTTTCTCACCAAATAAGGTCCCGAGTAATGTAATAGTTTGTTCATACAAGTTGGATTTTGATTGTTCTAATTATGAAGCAGAATATGAGGCACTAATTGCAGGCTTGAAAATCCTCAAAAAGATGAATGCAAAAAGAATTTTAGTTGATGGCGACTCTGAATTAGTAATCAAGCAAGTCAAGGGAGAGTACCAAGCAAAACATCCTCGACTGAGGGCTTACCATAATGCAGATTTAGACATTTTGAGGTTGTTTCTAGATTTTACCTTGACATGTGTTCCACATGCACAGAAAGTTATTGCAGATTCCCTTGCTACAACAACAAGTAACTTGAAGATTCTGATGAATTCAAATAATAAGTATGAAATTCATGTGATACATCACCCAAGTATCCCTGATAATCAAAGATATTGGCAAGTGTTTCAAGATGATAAAGAGATTGAAGAATTTCTGCGAAATGAAGGTAAATATCAAGACACTTCTATAGATGGCGAGCAAGATAATGGCGAACCAGACTTGGAAGTAAATCAGATGGAAGTTTTGTATCTAAAAGACAATGTTATCCCTAAAGGCCTCATACCTTTAGAGGAATTATTTGACCAAGATGATGTAGCCCAGAAACCAAGTTTGATGCCAACTGAAAAGGGAGTTGAAGACATGAATATTGGAACAACAGGAAATCCAAATATGGTAAAGTTTTCAAAGGCATTGCCTCCTTAGGTAAAGGCAAAGTAAATTAGTTTATTGTCCTCATTTACTGATGTATTTTCATGGGACTATTCAAATTTGAAGGAGTACAATAGAAGTATAATTCAGCACATCATTCCAATCAAGCCAAACCAGAAGCCATTTCGCCAAAATCTAAGAAGGATCAATCCTAAGTTGCTGCCATCCATAGAGAAGGAGGTGGATAGATTATACAAGGTTGGTATAATCGTTCCAATCAGATTTTCAGAATGGATTTTCAATTTGGTACCTGTGCGAAAGAACACAGGTGAGATTAGATTATGCATTGGTTTCAGAAATCTGAATAACGTGTCTTTGAAATATAATTATCCATTGCCAAAGATGGACCACATACTTCAAAGAGTGGTTGGGGCATCTAGTATGTTGTTGCTTGATGGGTATTCCAGATACAATCAGATTTTGGTCCATCAGGATGATAGAAACAAAACAGCATTCACCACTCCGTGGGGGACTTTCCATTATGCCAAATTGCCATTCGGTTTAAAGAATGTTGGTGCAACTTTTCAGCGGGCTATGGATATCACCTTTGCAAATGAGAAAGATATATTTTTAGTAGTTTATCTTCATGATTTTACATTTTTTTCTAATTCAGATGAGGAACATCTTTACCATTTGAAGATTGTTTTTCAGCGGTGCAGAAAGTATGGCATATCTCTTAATCCCAGAAAGAGTTTGTTTACCATGGATGAAGGAAAGCTTCTCGGTCACATCATATCAAAGGAGGGCATCCACATTGTTCCTGCTTGAGTGGAAGCTATTCAGAAAATTGATTTTCCCCGTAGTAAAAAGGAGATCCAAGCATTCAATGGTAAGATGAACTTCTTACGTCATTGTGTGCCAAATCTAGCAGAACATTTGAGGGAAATCACAAAAATGTTAAAGAAAGATAGTGTAGTAAAGTGGACCGAAGAAGCTATCAAGTATTTCAATTTGGTAAATTTGGCCCTTTATTTAGCTCCAATTTTGATCAGAGCAGATTATTCCCAAGATTTTATTTTATTTTCATTCACCTCAGAGCATACTATGGTAGTGGTATTAATGCAAAAAAGAGACAAGCTTGAGAAGCCAATTTCCTTTTTTAGCAGAGCAATAAGAGATGCATCCTTAAAGTATAATATTATTGAGAAGCAAGCTCTTGCCTTAGTGAAAGCTCTGAAAGATTTCCGAGTATATATTTTGCATTCTCATATTCTTGCCTATGTTCCTAATGCATCCCTCAAAGATGTTTTAGTGCAGACAGATCCACAAGGGAGACGAGGCAAATGGATCATAGTTTCTTAGAATATGACTTTGAAATAAGGCCAACAAAACTCATCAAGGGGCAAGGATTGGTAAAACTGATGGTAGAGTCTAATTTGCATGCCTGGGACATAGACTTGATTGCTGCTATGTCTGAAGAAGATGAGAACAACTCACCTGTTCAGGTATCAGAAATTTTTATCCATTCCCCTTAGTGTTCTGATATTGTATATGTGCTCCAAAACCTTTCACCACCTCTGGGAATGGCTAAAAATAAAAATAGAACTCTGAAATTAAAGGCCGCCAAATTTTGTATTATGAATGATGCATTGTATTGGAAAGATCCTGGAGGTATGTTGTTGAACTGTTTGGTTGAGGAAGAAGTAAAAGAGGTCATGGATGATTTTCACAAGGGGGATTGTGGAGATCACCTATTTTGGAAAACAAGAGCAAATAAAATTTTGAGAGCAGGGTACTATTGGCCTACCCTCTTTGCTGATGTTTATAAAACTGTTACAAGCTCCCATGAATGTCAAAATTTTCAAGGAAGGAGAAAATTACAGCCACTACCTCTCAAACCGGTTGAAGTAAGTGCTTTGTTTTAGTAGTGGGGCCTTGATTTTATTGGAGAGATCCACCCTACATCTTCAGCTCAGCATAAATGGATCTTAACAGCGATGGATTATTTTACAAAATGGATTGAGGGCATCCCCACTTGGTAGGCCACTGATATAGTAATAATTTAGTTTCTTGAAAATAATATTTTGTCACGTTTTGGTTGTCCTAACAAGCTATTTACAAATAATGCAATAGCTTTTAAATCTAAAAGGATGATTTATTTTTGTAATAGATATCAAATTACCTTGGGGAATTCAACTGCATACTATCCATAAGATAATGGATTGGAAAAATCTTCAAATAAATCATTGGTTAACATCATGAAAAAGGTGCTGGAAACAAACAAAAGAGTTGGCACAAAAAGCTTCTTAATGCACTTTGGGCATATAGAGTAAGTCAGAAGAAATCAATTGGCATGTCTCCGTTTGAACTAGTATATGGTGTTGACACGGTGTTCTCGACATCTCTCGCAGTCCCAGTGTAAAACTTCTATAGCAAGCTAGCAGCGAAGAGGATCATTTTCAATGAAGGATAAACCAAATGATCCATTTATAGCAGACGAGCGAGGAGGTTTTCTAGAATACCTTTAGGTTGCAAGAGAGAATCAAGAAAATCTATGACCGGAAGGCAAAGTCAAATAGGTTTTAGATTGAAGACATAGTGCTCAAATGGGGTGCTAGAAACAAGGACAAAGGCAAGCACAAAAAGTTCAAGAATTTGTGGAAGGGACCATTCAAAATTGCTCCATATCAGGGTCAAAATGCTTTTCTGCTAAAAGAAATGAATGGAGAAGATTTTCCAGGTGGGCCGGTCAATGGTTGGCTATTGAAATGGTATTATCTTTGAGATATTTTCTGCTGTCATAATTGTTCACTGTATATACCATTTTATTTCCTTCATTGCAAGTCTGCACTGTCATCATTCAATTAGTTTGGGGCCCAAAGTGAAGGCTATAAAACTGGAGGTCTGATGTTAGTTTTTTTTTATTACTTTGTGTGGATTGATAGAGTCATTTGTTTGAGTGGGTTTTGAGTCAAGTTTTCAGTCATGTAATTGAGTCCAGTTTTCAGTCAAGATATTGGTTTTGGTTTGCTGAAGTTATTGACTCCATTCATCCCAACGAAAGAGGCATTGTCTGCTTTCTAGAGATCTGTACCTCTTGGCACCTCCAAGGAGCTACCATCCCCATTGGAACCAATATTAGTGTCAATATCTTCATCCCTCCATCAGTGATCAAAATTCTCTTGTTGCATTGCATTTTAGGTGTCTCATCTAATTAACAGCATTCCATTAGGTCATGGATCATCTGATGGCAGTGGCATATTATCATTTTTCCCTCATGATATTTACCTGTTGGCCTATTCTCATGAATTCAGATCATTTATAGTCATTATTTGTCTTTACATTTGTAAAAGCCATTTCTAGGGTTTTTATGTCTCATTAGGTCTAGGGTTTGTCATTAAAGTCTTGTAAAAGCTTAATAATGGTCAGCAGGCACATGAGGAGGTCTAATAAGGTATCAACATCAAAAATTTCAATAATGACTTTCTCAGTAATTGATTTTTCCTCAAAACCCTATTTTGAGGAAAAACAGAGCTTTTTCTTCTATGTATATAAATTTCATGTAATTTTATTCTTCCTATATGTAATAAATTTGGAAATGCAACCCTATTCACCTTGCCAAGCTCCTGCACTTTAGCTCTTGCAAAAGAGACAAGAAATTCAAAGCATTCGTCCATCAAAGTCAAAAAGAAAGTCCAACTGCAAAATAGAGTTTTAAATGATAATGTGAAAAGTAAAACATTTGAAAGTGGTTTTTTGCAACTGAAAAATCAAAGTCACTTGTATATAAAGTTTCCTTTGTGTTATAAACTTCATTTGTGTGCAAAAGAGAGAGTGAACAAGCCAAGTCACTATTTGAAGAGCAAAAGGAGAAATCTCAACAAAAATTGTGAAAGCTTACTAAGCGTGGCACACCTGGGTTGAGGTGTGGCGCACTTGGTTGGCGCAGTGTACAGAGCACAGGAAGCACACTGGAAATTACACAGGCATGGCGCACCTACCCTCCAAGCCTTAATTTCGTTCAATCAACCTCATCTGGCATCCAATTCTTGCAAACCTCATTTCACAAGTAAGTGAAACATTCCACTTTGCTATTGCAAGGGTTTTACTCATCTTTGATGGTCTTTCAATAGGTGGAAGATTAAACCCTAGTTTGTTACATAGTCCATTGAAACAAGTTGTCTAGGGTTTTCAAAAGATTGTCATTGTTGTTGTTTGCTCCCTGTAATCATTTTCATATTCCTCCACTACACTCCCCTCATTTCATATCCCTTATCCCTCCTTCAATCACATTCATTCTACCCCCCTTCATCCCCAAAACCCTAATACCTAACAAATTCCCACTATTCCCAAACCCTAATTAGCATTCCCAAAATCCTACCACTTCCAAAAAACCCTACAACCAACATCACAAACCCTCATTCATAGTCCCACTCTTCAATCCCTTTCATTAAATAGAAAACAACTATTCTTCATTTAAAATCTCTTCATACTCATCAATGAAACACCATACAGCGGAAAACATGGAAACAGATTCACCTTATGAAAGGGATGAGGAAACAGTGAGTGATTCCTCCCAAGAAATTCATGCACCAAGAAAACCTCACAAGGGAGGAAAACACATCCGGGAGGAGCCCACTATACTTACAGAGCTATTGGCTTGTCCTCTTGTTGTAGCATGTTTGAAACATAAGTCTTGCTACCAGCTTTATGAGATGGTGGAAAGAGTCAAATACCACCATGATCTTGGTAGATTATTTGTCCTCCATCTTCACAATGGCCAGGTCAATTTGGCAGGTGTTACATTCACTTTGACACCTGAAACTATAGTTGAAGCAACAGGTATTTCAAATCTGGGTGAAGAGTGGAACAAAGGACATCTTGTGGACAAAGAACATTATGAGACTTATATCAAGGCTGGCTATCAGAAGCAGATCAATAGGGTCTTCCCTTTCAGATACCTACAAGACACACATGCTCTACTCATGAAGCTCATAATCAAATACTTCAGCTGTGAAGGTATATTTTCTCACTTATACGCCTATCATATCAGATTATTGATGCATTTCAGTAGAGTGAGGATGATGAACCTCCCCTATTTCATGTGCTAGAAAATTGAGAAAATGACCATATTGGTACAAAGGAAACCTCCTCATCAATAGTACAACAACATTTATCACTTTTCATTGTTCAAGATTTTGGTTTTGCATCAGCTGATCTTGCTAAATGTTTCATGGGATGATTTCATTTCACATTAGGTTTTCACAAGTCCTCAAGTGACCCCATTAGTTTTTCATGAGGCAAGAGGGCCTTCACATCAGCAAGAAGTTCATGAGACTCAAACAACCAGTGTGCCAGTATTTTTCACTTACCAAAAGGGCACAAGGAGGCTATTTGCAGCTGCAAAACAAGTACTATCTCCACCTGGGGTGGAAGGGGTCTCGTTTCCTTCATCAGATCATAGGCAAATGCTATCTTCACCCAAGGTGAAAGGGGCTTTGCCTTCTTCTTCAAAAAAGTAGGTCCAAGACAAAGGAAAACAACCAGTGCATGAGGAAGGGCCTTCTGAAGGTCAAGAGACAGATTTCATTCTAATTCAGGATGACGATGTGGATTTGGGCCTCCAAAGCTCAAGACTAAAAGAGATCATCAAAGAGCAACAATTTGACATTCATGCATTAGCTCTTAACCTTGAAAGGGCTAAGTGGATCATCAATTACCTTTGGCAAAGGAACAAGCAGTTGGAGGATCAGAAGATGATCATGGAGCTGCAAACTATAAGGGAAAACCGACAAGCAGCAAAGGGGAGGAAAGTCAAATTGACACTGCTTGAGCAAGAGATTGATGCTGATCGGGAATATTGGCTAGAGAGGGAAAACATGCACTTGGAGAAGCTGCTAGAGAAGGCCAACAAAAAGAAAAATATGTTGAGGCACATGGTCTATCACTATTTGGCAAGAAACAAGATTTGCAAAGCAAGAATAAGGAACTTGAAGGCCAAGTTGAGGAAAACTTTGAGGAGGAAGAAAGAGAAAAATAAGCTCAAAATCTTTGTTGTGGCTTCCTTAGCCCAACATAGTACTTGATGCAGGTCACTCAGCATAGATTTCAAGAAATTTTACACACTTTTTGTCAATTTTAAATTTTTGAAGGAAAAAATAGGTTTTTCTACGTGGTGCGTAGCACCACCCAACGCTCGCTTTTGGTAGGGACCTCCTCTGGAGGAAAACTCTACATTTTTGGATTCCTCATGAAAAATTATGAATGTTAAGAAATAAATAGAATTTTTTTTCATGTTTTTAGCCTCCAAAAGGGTCAAAAACACCTCAAAAATGCCCTCTCTACCCCTTTTTGCCCACACAGGAAGCAGTGTTGGGAGAACTCACTTTTGGAGAGGTAAATGGACACCAAATTTAGAAATTCCAGCTATTCAGGAAAGTAGACAGACAAACCTTTCCAAAAAGTTCACTTGGAGAAAATTTGGTACATGGGAAGGCCTCCAAACTCAGCTACAAAAAGGAATTATGCACAAGGAAAGTGGCGCGGTGGATAGGATGGAAAATTGCCATTTTTGCCAAAAAAACTTTGTTTTTCGCCTTGTTTTTTCTCAGTTTGACTTTTTTCTCTCTCATGGTCAAACTCATGATATAAATTTATGTAAATTTATTGACTTTTATGTAAAAATTTTGAAAATTAACTCATGGAGGTAGATGCATCATGAAAAGGTAGTTTTGAAACTAAATGAATCAGTTTCCTAGGTTTTAGAGGCAAGCTGTTCCACTACCTATTCTTCAGTTCTTAGTTTAGATATTATTGAAAAATCTCCTAAACTCAAGAATTCGACCCATACAGGATAGCATGTGTTGTTTGTTGCCTATATCTAGTACTTTTTCAGTCATTTTTCAAGGTTG
>APFE031595635.1:0-10132 GCA_000404065.3 Pinus taeda | reverse complement strand
CCACTAATTTTTATTGGTTTATTTGTGATTTTCATAACAAAAATGCCTATGCCTGCATGAAGAGACCATAATCATAATTGACAAGGGATTCGTCAACAGGGTTTTGGTTCTTATAGGGCTTGTGGGTAAATTTACTTTCTGGCCAGTGTTATGCAGAATCTATGACTAAGGAGAGAAGTATCTTCCATAAGCTTGGTGGACTGACATAGAACAATAGAAAGACAAGGAAACTAGCGTTTTCCTTAAAGTAAATAGATAATTGGATGAATCCTAGTTGGAATTTTTCATATGCTTCACTCCTTCCTTGGCTTGTACGCTCCAACCCTGGGTCTGATCACTATACTTAGAACTTACACAACCAAACAAAAAAGTCCAATGATCTATGGAATCTATGTAGCATCATATAATCACTATATTCAATAGATCAACATGGTATTGAAATATATGAAACATACCATCATATATAGGAAAACAAATAACTCTTTGCACTAATAGAAATGGAGTGAGTTACAACCAAATATAGGTGTTGATCTTGTATAAGATCTCCTCCAAGTTGACTTATAATTCCCTTGTCATAAAGTGAACCTCTAATCACCCTAATGCATGGAATGATATCTCCCACATCATCAGAATAAGGGTGAAATCACTCTCCAAAAGCCAACCCCTTGCCTATGGATGGAAATATATATATAGGTGAAGGAGGTAGTTCATGAATTCTTATCATTTTACCAATATGGGCTTAATATCCACTTTTGATTTGAGCGTGAGCTCAAGGGATAAGGGATGAAAACTGCAAGGTACGATAGGATAGGATTCAAGAATTTTATTTGAGACAAAATTGAGAAAGGTTATTACATTAAAGAGAAATTGAACACATTAAAATATTGCAAAAAACACAAACAGAATTACGCATAAAAGTTAAGAGAGAGGACACATAATATATATGGTTCACTCCAATTTGGCTATGCCCATGGAGAACACAATCCGTCCTTCCTTTTATTATTATGCACAAAAATGAAGAGTTTACAACCTACGAATAGATCCGTTGTAATTCCTTTCTTCACTCTCACACAATTCTCCTTCTCTCTTTTCTCACTCAAAATACACATCTATCGAAGCGCAATACAATTCCCTCAATATATAGTAAGGGGTTTCTTCTAGGAAAAAAAAACCTTAAATTAACATAACTTCTATCTCATATTCATTCTTCCTTAATGAAACATCTTAGTGACTAGAAATTTATAATTATTTTTACAAGGCAATTTTAACATCTATTTAGCTTCGAGGTGTTGCCGGTTGAACCCCCACCAGGGGGGGTCTCATAAAATAGTCGTCACCCCCCCTAATGGTGATTAAACATTGAGCAATGTTTCCTCCTCATTACGAATCAGGGTCAAACACAATGATACCTCTTAATAAAGAAGATAATCAGGCTCCACACCCAAAATCTCCCACTTGGAGATTGATGATAGCAACTCCACCGTTGCATCATTTTCTGGAAAATTAATCCACTTTGGAATTGGTTGTTTCTCATCTCTATCATCATACTTGAAGACTAATTTAAAATTATAATAATCTCAGTTTCTCCCTGGTTACAATGTTTGTTAACATATTTGCATTATTCTGGCTAGTGTGTGTCTTTTCCAGCTTCAACTGCCCATCTTCCAAAACTGATCGTATGAAATTGTACTTGAGATGTATATGTTTATTCTTGGAATGAAATGTTGATTTATTTGCAAGATGAATGACACTCTGGCTATCACTATATAACTTGCCCAACTCCTTCTTCTAACCCAATTCATCTAGAAACCTTTGTAACCAAATCATTTCTTTACTAGCCTTTGTAGTAGCAACATACTCTTCTTCCATCATTGAGAGTGCAACAACACTGCAATTTTGAAATCCAAATGGCAGTTGTTCCACCTACAGTAAACACATACCCTATGGTTCTCCTCATGCTATCTCTCTCACCTTCTATATTTGTATCAACATATCCTTGTAGAGAAATGTTTGAACCACCTAAGAATAATGCTTGATTTGTTGTACCTCTCAAATACCTAAGAATCCACTTCATTGCCATCCAATGTTCTTCTCTTGGATTGTTCATGTACTTGATTACAAATCCCATTGCATGTGCAATATCAGGCCTTGTTTAGACCATTACATACATTAAGCTTCCAACTATTGATGCATATGAAACTTTAGACATAAAATTCATCTCTCCCTGAGTATTGGGACACATCTCCTTACTTAGTTTGAAATGGCTAGCCAAAGGTGTAGTAACTTGTTTTGCATTCTGCATATTAAATGTTTCCAACACCTTTTGTATGTACTCACTCTGAGACAATGTTAATTTGTGATTTTTCCTATCTCTAGTTATTCGCATACCAAGTATTTGTTTTGCAACACCCAAATCCTTCATTGCAAATGAATTTTCAAAATTTCCTTTGAGCACATTTATTTCATTCATGTTATAACCTGCAACAAGCATGTCATCTACATACAATAACAATATATTATAGTCGCCATCATTTTTCCTTTTGAGATAAACACAATTATCAAAGTGACATCATGTATAACCTCGTTTAGACATAAACCTATAAAATTTTAGATACCACTGCATTGGACCTTCTTTGAATCCATACAAACTCTTCTTCAACCTGCATACTAGTTTCTCCTTCCCTTTGACCTCATATCCCTATGGTTGTTCCATATAGATCTCTTCCTCTAAATTCCCCCTGGAGAAAGGTTGCCTTTACATCTAACTGCTGAAGATACAAATCTCTGGCTACTACTAGACTTAAAATAGTTCTGATTGAAGTCATTTTGACAACAGGAGAAAACATTTCATCAAAGTATATACCCTTTTTCTATGCAAACCCCTTCACAAAAAGTCTAGCTTTATACCTTTTCCTACATCCATCTTCTTCCTTCAACCTGTAATGTATTCTAGAATGTTGTTTTACCTGGATGAAACTTGACTAAGGCCCATGTCTTGTCATGTACCTAGGAATCCATCTCTTCTTTCATGGCTACCTCCCACTTCTTCATGATTTCTACCTACATTGCTTCTTCATAACATTCTGGTTCACTAGAATCAACCAACAATACATAATTTAATGAAGGAGAGTATCGTTGAGGGGGTCTAATTATCATAGTAGATATTCTAACAACACTTTCAAGTGTTTGAGGCATCTGTTGTTGTTGTGGTTGTTGTTTTTATTATTCTGGTTGTTGATCATTATGATTTTGAGACACCTTTACTTTTTATGTGATCTCATCAAGCACTGTGTATTCTCTGCTTTCTTTTTGATGATTCTTTTCCTACATCTCATCCTTATAAAAAACCTTTTCATTGAATATGACATCTATGCTCCTAATGATTTGGTGATTTTCATAATCATAAAAGTGATAACCAAAATCGTTAACACCATATCGAATAAAGGTATATTTCTTTGACTTTTCCTCAAACTTTGTTCTATTTTCTTTATCAATGTGGACAAACTCATCACAACCGAAAATATTTAAAAATGAGTAGTTTACCTTTTTACCTATCATACCTCCTCTGGAATACCACCATCCAAGGAAATTGAAGGCCCTTTGTTTATTAGATAAACAACAATATCTACAACATCTACCCAAAATTGTAAAGGCAATCTTGCATGCAATCTCATGCAACTTGCATACTCCATGATTGTCTTGTTCATCCTTTCTGACACACTATTTTCTTATGGTGTTCCTGGAACTGTCTTATCTCTACGAATTCCATATCTTGACTAGTACTCATCAAACTCTTTGCTGCAATATTCACCTTGATTTTTTGATCTAAGACACTTCAACCTTTTTCCTAAATCATTCTCAATGAAAGATTTCCATTTCTTGAAAGTATCAAATACATCATATTTATTTTGAATATAATAAATCCAAGTTTTCCTAGTTGCATGATCAATAAAAGTGACGTAATAGCAAGAGCCACCAAGAGATGATACATGAGAAGGTCCCCATACATATGTATTCACAAGCTCTAGTTTTTCTTTCTGTTTTTCTTTCCTAACTCTCAGAAATTTGACTCTCTTATGTTTTCCATAAACACAATTCTCACAGAATTCCAAATCAACATGCTTCAAACCTGACAACAATTTTCTTCAGTAAAGAATATGCATCCCCTTCTCACTCATGTGTCTGATCCTATGATGCCACAATCTTGTATCTTCTCCTATATAGGTTAAAAAATTAACCAGATTAAAAATACCATTGCATAAATACAATGTACCAACCTTTTCTCCTTTTTCTATTACCGCGACTCCTTTAGTGACCTTCCAGGTTTGATCTATAAAAGTAGTTACAAAGCCTCCACCTCCCAATTACCCTGTTGAAATTATATTTTTCCTTAGATCTAGAACATGCCTTACCTCCTTCAATATCCATTGGTTTCCATTATGTTTTTTTATGAAAACTTTTCCCATTCCAATGATTTTACATGGTTTATCATCACCCAAATGAACCTATCCAAAATCTCCTTGAACATAATCATGAAAATGTTTCCTATCAGGTGTGGCATGGAATGATGCCCCTAAATCTACCACCCGGGCATCAATAATATTTTCTAATGAAAGAACCAAAGTGTCTTGCAACACATCACCTATCACATTCGCTTCATGATTGTTTTCTTGTTTCATGTCTCCTTCATTTCCCTTCCGAGACTTACAACCTTTCTTTAGGTTTCCTTTTTCCCACATTTCCAACACATTATCCTCAATTTGGACATGGATATGCCTTTCCTTGACTTACTGTGATATCATGGGCTCTTTCCTGTTTCCATTTTTATTCCCCTAGTCTCTATAGTCAAAGCATTACCTAATGTCTCCCTAGAGCTTTCCCATCGCATTTCCTCACTAAGGATTGCACCAACAACATCATAAAAATTTAAAGTACTAGATCTAGAGATAGAGTTACTAATGGCCATAACTAAACCATTCCAGCCTTCTGGAAATGAGCACAAAAATAAAAGATCCCTAACTTCATCATCAAAATTTACTCCTGCAGAACATAACTGATTGGTAATTGTATTAAATTCTTTTAAATGATCAGCAACAGATCCAACTTCTGACATCTTCATATTAAATAAACAAATCATAAGAAATACCTTATTTGAGGTCGAGGGTTTTTCATATAGTTTGGCCAATGCTAACATTAAACCCTCTATTTTCATTTCCTTTGAAATATTTAAGGCTACCGATGTTGCTAGACACATCCATATTGTTCCAAGTGTCTTTCTATCGAGAATATCCCATTCTCTATCTAACATACTCATAGACTTATTTATCTTTCCACTCAATGGTAGGTACAAATATTTCTGATACATATAATATTCCATCTGCATCTTCCACAACTGGTATTTTTTATCGTTACTTTTTTCAGCCCTAAAGCTACCATCTTCCGCCATTGCTTCCACTCAAACTAGGAACCATTCTCTCCTACGAGTTTATCATCCAAATATGCCTTTAGATCTAATACCAGTTGTTAGAAAATATATATTGCAGAGAAATGGAATACATAAAATATTGCAGAAACACAAACACAAAATACGGATAAAACAAGAGAGAGACACAGATATACACGGTTCACCTAATTTGGGCTATGTCCATGGAGAAATAGTTAGTCCTTGGTTTTATATTATCCAACAAAATGAAGAGATACAACCTACAAAAGATCCTTTGTAATTCCCTATCTGTTCTCAGACAATATCTTCTCTCTTTCTCCCTCAGAATACACATCTATCTAGTTGCAATACATTTCCCTCATATATATAGACGGGTTTCCTTCTAGGGAAAAAAAACCATAAATTAAACATAACTTCTACCATTAGATAATCCACCAATGAATGAATTGAATTGACTACAATATTAGAATAGTTTACAAGGAAAATTTACATCTATTTCTAGCTTCAGGGGCACTGCCCCCAAACCCTTGTCACGATAGAGGCACCTGACGACAATTAAACGATGGGGGGTATTTTCGTCCTATTATGGTATGGGTTCCAATGTAGTGATACCTCTAAATAAATAAGATAATCAGGCTCCTCACCCAACACAAATAGTTACAACAGATCTTGGAAGCTACGGGTTTCTTTTTTGTTCTCCCAAATTTCTACAGTCAGTGCATCCCCAACAAATGAGAAACCTTCTGTGATCAATGCAGGTGTAGATTAGGGAAACCTAGTAGTCAACGATGGCCAATAAGGGGTCAAGGTGTATTGGTCCTTAAAATGAATGAAATAAGGTTTTTTTTAGGCAGAAACTCGGGGATTAGAAAAAGTCATGCTTACTACTTTGTGTAGGGAGGATGACAAAGTGCTCAAAGGATGTGAACGATCTTGTTTGAAGGCCTATTGACCAGAAATGACAAAATGGTCTATAACAGATTGCCCCTTGGAGCATAAAGTTAGAAATGATAGTTGATTACTGAAGTGCTTTACCTTGTGACAAGTTAGGATCAAGAACAACCGATGAGATCATCATTTGTTACAATACATTTACATAATGACATCTTTGCTGAGGGAAGCGTACCCATACTCAACACACAGGCTAACATTACATGTACAATGATCAAAAGACATATCCATGGATGACTAATTTTGGACCCATGCCTCAATTACTATCGATATGATCATAGCCATCATACATTGTGATCTTGTATTACTCTTGAAATCACAACCCAGATGGATGAAACTAGATCTAGGATCTTCTATCTCGTTCACACGAACAACCAACGTATGAGTCTAACCATGTGAATCAATGAGATGGAACCAAAAATGGTAGAAATAATATGAATACTGACCAATGATGTAAGTCATTAACAGATGTGAAATAAACCAATGATGATGTTAGTTGTTCTCAAGGTACTTTAGTATAATTTGTATGGTGTGAATAAATGAGTTTATGTTGAATTCCACACATAATCTTTCAGCCGAAGGCCAGTGATGTAAAATATCATCGAGAGTGAGGAAAATTTCCATTGATGTATGCAAGCACCAAGGTACCAAGGGGTGTTTCTAAGTGAACTTCCTGGATAATGAGCTGATATCAACAAGAAGTGACCCATCGTAGGAGGGCGTTGCTGTAACCCCCATCAACGACATGAAGCATATATGATGATTTCAGACCAAATTATCAGAATGATTTTGATAAATAACTGGATCAAGAAAGGTATACATAGAATGAAGGTTGAAGAGTATTGTAGCAAATATTAACTCAATCACTTCCCTTGAACACAAAGACGACACTGAATGGACATGGCAGCATTGACGCAAAACCAAAATTGGAGGCTTTAAAATGGTATGATGAACCAAAATACAAGCATATTTCCCAACCCAATAACCAGGAAGATAAAGTGGAAGAGTCTCATGTTCAAGAGTGGCTCACTGTAATTAATAAATGGCGTACCCTATTTTCCCAATTTTCCCAACCGTACTCGTCAGTACCTCTTTATTTTTTAACAAGGTTGAGGAGGATAACGCATGCTTGATTTGTAAGGTCATCCTTCAAATGAATCCCTCTAAGAATATTTAATGAACTCAGAGAAGGAGTGGTTTGGTCCCAGTATGAATTGCTAAAAATGGCAACAAGAAATGCTAAAAGTAGAATTGCTAAAAATAACACTGCTAAAAATAGCAGCTTAGTTACCAGTGCTAGATTGGGCAATAGGGAATGAAAAGTGGAAGTGCTAAAGAAAGAATCGTTATTTTTAGTAGTTCAGTATGGATTCCTATTTTAGTCAATCCCTAGACTAGAAATAGGAAGTAAAATTTGAATTTGATTTTTTTCCAAGGAAAAAAGCGGTAACCTTTTATTAATGAAATTAATGAAAAGTTACACAAGCAGATGCATTGAAGCATTCCGAAAGCTGCCACATGGGCTCGAGTGCTTAGGCACCCCTCGCACTGTTAGAAAACTAACGTGCACAAAGAATAAGAAAATAGAAGAGAGGAGAGAGAAAGAAAGGGCAAAAAACTAAATTCCGGCAGTGAGTAAAAAACTCATGCTTCAAGTTTTTCTCCCCTTTTTCTTTTCAACCTTGCGCCACTCGCCAAGAGTGGGCTCGATCGAGGGAATGACTAAACGTGTTTTTGCCTTCTGTGGGCCTGTTTCTTTGTCTGAGTCTGAAGTATCTGAGTGATGATGCCGTTTTGTGCCTCCCAAGATTGGATCCGCGCTTGTCATCTCTGCATGTTGTGTAGCCTTTGACGGTGCTATGGGAGAGGATGCCACGGCTTCGCCTCCAATAGGGTCATCGTCATTTGCCGGTGGAGGATTGTCTTCCTCCTCGTCTTCTGTTTCTTCTTCAGGATTCACTGTATTCTGCCATCCTCTTGGTTTTTTTCTTGTTTCTTGTTCCTTCTGTTTTCCTTTTTGGCTTGAGGACAGTTGTTTTGGAGATGACCTGTCTGTTGACATCCTCGGCATCTGAAGGCCGTGTTTTTGTAATCTAGTGGTTGTTTCCACTGGGAGTTGTTATGGATCAAAGTGATGCTGTCAGGAAGCCCTTGATTGAGATAAACTTCAACACAAATTCTGGCAAAGGTGTGAATCCATCTAGCAATTCTTTCGACATCTTGCTTGATGTATTTGCCTATTGCATTCCCCATTGCTTCAAATACATTGGGAAGCCAAAAGTGAAGCGGGAGATTATGCAACCTTACCCAGACCGGCATTTTGGAAACCACCATAGAGGAAGGGTCAAATCCCGGGAACCAAGGGGTCGTAAATAGCCCTGCGTTGCCCCAAAACCATGGCCCCTCATGGAGTGCATGGTCTTTTTCTTCCACTGTGTCGAATTTTACAATAAAAAAACCCTTTGTGCATAAAAGGATGTCACAGTTTGGTGTCCATGTGGAATGGATCCAATGCCGCAAAGCATCTGTTTTTGGCCAAAAGCCATTGAATCTACAAATGACTGCCAAAGAAGAGAGATCATCATGAAAGTTGTTTACCTCTGGCAGATCGATTGTCAGAACTGGGTTCTTCTTACTTTTCTCCACTATATAAGGACCAGGCAGATCTTGTGGTGGCACTGTCTTGTTGCTGGCTTCCCCTTTTCCTTTGACAACATCCTTGAACGAGCCCGTGCCCTTTGAGCTAGATCCGAAGCTTCCTCCTCTCAGTCTCGTACTTAAAAAAATTGTTGAATCTCTCACTATTCCATAGTGCTGCGCTGTAAATTCTTCCTGAAGAGTATACCCTGCATAGATCAGGCTCAACTGGCTTGCTGATATGCCTGATAACTCTTGAATATCGTCCTTTATATTTTTTATCTGCATCCCTGTTTTTATTTGCATGCAGATTGTATTCCCTGACAAGGTTCTTATGAAAATTTGAATTGCTTCTGGACCATCTGGACCTATCCCTCCAGGCGTTGTTTGCCCTTTCAAACGTTTGTTGCCGCCCCTCGTTGGATCGGTGGGAGGCAGAGGATCTGTACCCTTACGCAGGCTCTTCTTTTGTTTTTTGGTCAGATCGGTTAGGTCCGGGCCAGATCTGCTATCTTTGTGGACAGGGGAGAGCGAATCTGAAACATGCAGCCCCCCTTTCTTTCCTTTGACTGCGGATTCAACTGTCTCCAGCCATGCCCTTGTACGTGCGGCTAACTCTGTCCACTCCGCACCCCAAACCTTAAACGCGTTTAGTGGGTGTGAATCAATGTGGGTTTGCATTATCATTAGCAGGTTTGAACCATGTCGAACCTCCGGCCACAGCGCTTCATACCTACCCTTAAATGCACTCAGGGGATGCGGATCCAGGTGAGGTTGCGCTATCAAAAGCGGATCTGAACATTGGCGGACAATTTCCACCTGGCCGCGACCTGTTACAGTAAGGGCAAGAGATTTACCGTGAAAATAACCCTTAATCAGTAACTGAGAGAAAGACCATGACCTGTGAGCCGTCTGTTCTGCATCCGAGACTCGTTTTGTTGCAGGGGGTTTGATTTCTTGATCTCTGCAATACCCGATCCAGCGCAGCGAAAACAGGTCGATTGGACTGTCGTTCAAACTTCAGGGGTTCTTTGTTAACTCTGCCTCTTCGCAGCGCACTGTGATGGCGACTCCCATGAAAACCCTAGCCATCTCCCCGCT
>APFE031595629.1:0-23871 GCA_000404065.3 Pinus taeda | reverse complement strand
GGGTAAGTTGGTATATTTAAATGTTTTTAAAATAATAAAAACATTATTTTAAATAGTATTTAAAATTATTTTAATGTTTTGAAGTTAGTTTTATGTTTTAAGTAAATTAAAAGGTATTATATAGAAAGATTCTCTTGGTTTGGAGATGAAAAATCTCTACTAACAAGGTCAACTACTTGAAGGTGAGAGCTTATATGACCCCAAAAAGTGTCCACTATTGGCATGGCACTAACCACTGACTAACACCCACACAATCCATTGCCAATGAGGCATAATCACTCACATGGATACATGCACACAACAATAAAAGGGTACACACAAACATACACATACCGACAAACATTACACATATTGACTCACAATGTGACATGTTTACACACAACACATTTATTAGGTTTATTATGAATTTTTGAGGTAACATTATATTATGCATGTGATGAAGATTGAGCATAGAATTATGATGTTGACAATAACATTTATTTTATAAGTTAATTAGTATGTCATGAAAATTGAAAAGTAATTTTTTTTTATTATTATTTTTAAAAAAATTTTTCATTTATTAAATTTTAGAATAATATTTTTACATATTATTAAATTTTAGTATTATGAAAAGAAAATTATAAAATTAATGAATTTTTAAATAAAATTAATAAAATTTCCTTAGTGTATTGATTTTAATATTAAATAATCAATTGATATGTGTTATTGGAGATTGATGATATTATAAATGTCATGTTATTGTTTCTTTTTTGGGGATTTGAATATTTTTTTTTGCTAAGCATGATTAATCTATTAATAAGGAAAAAATCTATTTACAGAGAAGGTACTAGCTGTAAGAGAGGACAGCCATTCTCAACTTGCCGAGGCACTAGTTCTGAGACTGCCCCAACAGAGGGGAAACTAGTCTAAAGGAGTCAAAAATACAAAAAGAAATGCACATTATCCTCAGCTTTCTAAACAGAGCAAACAAGACAGCAAAAATTGGCCTTTCATCCAACTGGATGTGCCTACATGGACAAAAATATAAGTGGAACCTGATCCTAAAAGAACTGCCACCTCGCATTGGGAACAATGAGCTCCGTGGCCGGTTCCTCCACTATCGGGCAACCCCACTTTTCATAGTTGTCCATTGGATTTGGCTCACCATCACCTTCCTCCCGCCGCGTGTCCTCCTCGTTCTGCCTATTCATCTCCTTGCCTGGCGAGGCCTGCTGAGGCTTTGAATCCTCACTCCTATTCCGCATTGCCTCCTTCCCCTTCTGTCTGGGCTGCCCTTCATGCTCAGTATCCATGGCAGTGCTCATATTCTAATGGGTGCCTTATTGACTGGGCTCTGCCCGAAATGTGGCACTTCCAGATCAGAGCCCTTGGTTGTTCTGAGCCGCCTCCTCGGTAAATAAGATTGAAATGGTGGTTGTAATGATCGACTGGTTAAGCATGCTCGGGAAGTGGAAGAGCATGGTGTGGGGGGAGGGATATCTTGGTAGGGGGAAAGGAGCAGAGCAAAGACCTGCACGACCCCGCCCACTCCTCATATTGGGGTAGTGAGGATTGTCAGCTGAGGAGGAGGGAGAGCTTGAGGAGCTTTGCCTCTTGGCCTGCTGACGAGAGCTACCCCCACTCGAGCTCCCCTTCTACTGATAAGTCGCTGCCTCACCATGACGGAGAGGAGAACGGAGTGAGCGCACATAAGCGAACAGAATAGAGCTTGAGCTAGCGGAGGGTGCGTCTCAGCAACATAGTGGAGCTCGAGCATCTCCCATAACCCTCCTCCTCCCGACCAGCGATGCTTATGGAGCCTCCTGGCAATACCATATCTGTCCCGGAATTTAAAATAATCCGCCGTGTCTCAGCTTTCCTCCGCCATAACTGTTGCATTCAATGCCACCGAAGGTTGACTAGCCCTGAAGCATGCGAAGGGGATGGTCCTTTCCTCTGCGTGCCTATACATACCTGCTTCCTGTTACGCAAGGCGATGTGATGACCCCTTCAACTGTATTGAATCCATTGTATCTCTGGCCATGTGGTGTGGAGCTGGCAGGTGTCGATCGACACTGCTCCACCCCTGTCCCATCCGCCTATGTCCTCGGTGAATCACCCGCATCCGGGGTTGGGGATTTGAATATTGAGTTTCATGGTTTGCATATTATTTTATAAAATGATAATCATTAATTCGGTTTTACTTAGAAGGATAATATTATGTACTTTTTAATGTTATTGTAATATGTATATTATTTTCATTTTAAAATATTAAGATTAATATTATCAAATTAAATTTTGATATGGAAAAAAATTGAAAAACGAAAAGCAAAATAATTAAAAATAATAAATAATAATAATAATAAATTCTCAAAATTTTAAAGACTAATAATTTACAAATTAAATATTATATAATTATATATACATATAAAAAATAGATATATTTATAATCATATAAAAAAAATATTTAAAAAAATATATATTCACACAAACACACTAAGTAAATAATATGTATATAAATATAACAAATAAAGATTCATATGCACATAAAGGATACATTCATAAGTATACAAAGTATAATTAAACAAGACAAATGCAATGGAGAAAATAATAGATTCATACACACATCAAGGACATATTGATACACATACAAAGAATACAAGTAAACAAGACACACACAATTGTAGCAAAGAATAGATTCATATATTCAATAATTAATTATGCAAGACACATACAAGTGTAGCAAAGAATATGTTCATACACACAAAGAATACAAGTAAACAAGACACACACAAATGTAGCAAAAAATATATTCAGATATGCAATAATACAATTATGCAAGATACATACAAGTGTAGCAAAGAATATTTTCATAAACACAAAGAATACAAGTAAACAAGACACACAGAAATGTAGCAAAGAATAGATTCATACACACATCAAGGACATATTCATACACATACAAAGAATACAAGCAAACAAGACACACACAAATGTATCAAATAATAGATTCATACACACATCAAGGACATATTCACACGCATACAAAGAATACAAGCAAACAAGACACACACACATGTAGCAAAGAATAGATTCATACACACATCAAGGACATATTCATACCCATACAAAGAATACAAGAAAACAAGACACACACACATGTAGCAAAGAATAGATTCATACACACATCAAGGACATATTCATACACATACAAAGAATACAAGTAAACAAGAGACACACAGATGTAGCAAAGAATAGAATCATACACACATCAAGGACATATTCATACACATACAAAGAATACAAGTAAACAAGACACACAGATGTAGCAAATAATAGATTCATACACACATCAATAACATATTCATACACATACAAAGAATACAAGTAAACAAGACACACACAAATGTAGCAAAGAATAGGTTCATACACACATCAAGGACATATTCATACACATACAAAGAATAGAAGCAAACAAGACACACAGAAATGTAGAAAAGAATACATTCATATATGAAATAATACAATTATGCAAGACACATACAAGTGTAGCAAAGAATATGTTCATACACACAAAGAATACAATTGAACAAGACACATATAAATGTAGCAAAGAATAGATTCATACACACATCAAGGACATATTCATACACATACAAAGAATACAAATAAACAAGACACACACAAATGTAGCAAAGAATAGATTCATATACACTTAAAGAATACATTCATACACATACAAAGAATACAAATAAACAAGATGCATACACACGCAACAAAGAATAGATTCATATACATACAAAGAATACAAGTAAATAATATACACACAATTATAGCAAATAATACATTCATACATATACAAGTAAACAATGAGGGGATATTGAAAACGCTCATGATAATACAAGCAACTATTGAAAAAAATACACTTATATACATATAAACAATGAAACCACCACTCTAATACTCAAGGCATACTCAAACAATACATAACAAATAAACAATGAAAAAATACTCAAAAGCATGCAAAATGAGACATTCATAAACATAGACGAATAAACACTCCAAAGTAGTACATACAAATAATGCAAACACTCTCAATAATACACTCACACACATCATATAGAAGTAGATATCCTATTCATTGATACATAAAAACCTTAACAAATAAATTCTAACTATCTAAATGCAACTAATAAAAACACTATCTCAATTCTGAAAACAATACATTCATATACATACAAAATAAAGAATCCAAAGCATACATTATCACCCAAATACATTCATATTTATAAAAATAAGCATATATTTATTGTATATAAATAATACAACCAATACACAAACATTTAGATATAGTAAATTTGTACAAATAAATAAATTTAAAAATTTACAAACACAAACACTCTAAACAATATATTAGTATTTAGTTTAAATTTGTAAAAATATCAATATCAATATTAAATTATATTTATTTATAAATATGAAAAGAAGGAAAAAAATATAATATAAATATCCTAATAACATGGTTATTGTAAAAAAATATAATTAAATAAGCAAGAAAAAGCAAAAAAAAAAACAAAATCAAAATCAAAACCCCAAAAAAAAAAAGGTTATAGTTGTTATATAATTTATGTGAATAAGAGTGATTTATGGGTTTGTGTGTTGGGAACATGTTTAAAACATTGTAAAAATGTTAAATGATTTATGTGAATTGAGTGGTTTTGTTATTTGTGTGTGTATGTGGGGAAGATGTTTAAATCATTGAAAGAATGTTAAATGATTTATGTGAATAAAAGTTATTTTGTGATTTGTGTGTATGTTAGGAAGATGTTTAAAACATGTTTATAAATTATTATTATTATTTATAAAAGGATAATATTTGCATTTGTGCATATTGGAGTTACCATAAACTAAAGATCATGAAAACCATAAGCACAAGGAACACAACTCAAAGGAGGGTTACCATTTAACCTTCCTAAGAGCCTTTTGGAGGGGTTGTGAATTCCCCTCCACACAAAAAAAAAACCTACTAGTTTTATTAACGATAGTTGTTGTTCATGTACATTCTTTGATGGGCCCATCTAAACAAAAAAATAAATATTTTCTTTTAATTACAACACTACAAAACATAAAAATAGATAATGTCTTCGACTCACTCAGGAGCAACCTTGATATTGATAAATTTTCTGCAATATACAACATTGAAATGATATTGTTAGTATACAAACCTTTCATAATAACGGGTAACACAATTAAATGTGTCATTCATAAATAAAATCTATAATATATATAATAATAAACCCATAATGCATAACAAATATTAAGGAAAAAACCATGGATAGAATATTATTATGTAAAGTGATAAAAATATGATAAAATTTCCAAATTCAATATAATAAAAATTAAATTTAACCTTTATATATCTAAAATAAATAAGGAAACACATTTGGTAATATGTTTTTATTAATAAAATTTCATTGAGTAAATAAAATTCTCAACAATTAAATGTTATATATTTTTCATATTTTTTTAAATTGAAATAAAGAATAAAATAATGAGTAACCAATCATAATAATAACTATTCATTTTCGAAATTCTAAATCATTACCCATATATCTATCTTTATAAAATATATAGTAATAAAATACATGTTTATTTCCGAAAATCTAAATCATAACCCAAATTCTTGGTAAATATATTTCCCTTCATAAAAATAAGTAAATGTTACATGGTAAACTTTCATAGAAATAAAAGATGAAAGAGAAAACATTTGCTTTATAATTAATAAAACTACATGATTATTAAAAAAACAGAAAGCAAAAAAGGAATAATGGATTATCTAAAAATATTTTCAATGTAATCAGCGAAGCCTTCTTGTTCCTCAATAATAAGGAGACACTCTCATGTGCATATGAATGTTGAACCATCTACAGTGACCAATGCTGTAACAAACAGCGCAGCCATGAAATGGGAAAAGGAGGAGCTCAATTGGGTGTTTGGAGAGACCAATGCTCTAACAAGTAGTGCAGCCATGAAATGAGAAACCAATGTTGTCAATACTCGAAAATATTTATGGGAAACCTTACTCCTTACATGGAATATCTCACATGTGAACATCCTCTATGTGAACACAGATCGACACATAGACTAAAACTAGCTCAATTGACATAACTCTTCTGCAATTGACATGTTCTGTAAATATATCATAGAGATATTTGTAAACTGCACGAAGAAACACAGGAGAACAAGGCCATTCGCAATTACTACTAACCTTGCTTCTTAAGAATCTTTCATTTGTTATTGAAACTCTGGAAACAGGCCGTTAAAAAAGAGCTACAAACTCGTCACTCCAGCTCCTCCTGTATATAAAATTCCAACTCATAAAAAAACGGAAACAAATGGCGGAGAATGAATTTAAAAGTAATTCAAGAAAATATTTCCATGGGTACCAACTCACTCTGAATGCATTGATCAAGTTGGCCCTTCAACCACCCCTGCATGCATACTCTCCTCATATTGGACTTTCTCTCTCACTTAACAGACACACAAAACAACCATACCACAACACTACACAACCCACATTACAAACATACCACAACACTACACAGGACAGGACATGGATGCATACAACACTACACAGAACATTATGGAGCGCTCCATAAGACAGACAACTTTACATCAAAGACCTTGAGAGAGAAAGAACACCCATGGTTTACCACCTGTAGATTGAACATGAAAAAAATTGTCAGGTTACTTGGTTTCCCTAGTTAACCAGTGCAATAAACAAAGAAATAGACAAAACAAATTAAAGGAACAGAAAATTACCCCCTCCATGAATAATCCACTCAGATTGCCTTGCTGCTATTTTCGGACTGCAAAAACTTCGATCACCTCCTCTTCTTTGGTGAAATTCCTCCTCTCATTCCACCGATCCCTCTCATTCTTCATTCACTAGGGGCAAAGTATACAACCACCGATCCCTCACATTCTTAATTCCTCACGCGCGCGGGCGAGTGTATAATAACTAAGGCATTCATGGGTTTTATTATTGCTTTTTTGGACCGTTGTGTTCAAATTCACATTTAACCAATCTTTTAATTATTACTCATTAAACCAATTTTCTAATTACCATCCATTAAACGATCTTTTAAGTCAGTGATATTATTTTATAATTTTTTATATTGCTGTAGTTTTTTTTACCTGCGTTATTCGGTTTCTATGGTGTGAATAAGAGTGATTCGGTTTCTATGGGTGTTGATTATATATATATATATATATCTACACCTAAATAAAATTTTGAAAATAGTTAGATGGAAAAGTTAATAGAGTTACCATTCATAATTACTCACTTAGGAGCTTCTACTTTTAATGTTTTATAAAAGTTATTTTGTTTAATTATTTTTAAGAGCTAAATTTACTTTATTTTCACCATGTTTTAACTTATTTATTGGTCCAAAGGTGTAAAGAAATGTTGAGTATAAAGAGAAATAATTATAAATATGAAATTTTATAGTTGTTCAATATTCAATTCCAGGAATTGGTGCACCATGAGTAGTGTTACATTGCATTTGAGTAACGTTTCTCTTTGAAAGTTAACATCTTCATCTAATTAGTGATATTCATTCCAGAAAAATATCCTTTGAACTTGCACCTTCATGATTTATGTGTAATCTGTTGGGAGGTTTTTACATTTTAATTTATTTTTCCCAAGAAAAATATAAATGTATTTCACTCACATTTTCCAAAACCCAATTGTGTTTTTCATGTATGTGATTTTCAATTTTATCATTTTAGTTATGTCTCTCTTCTGTTATATTTGAAAGCACTAGCCCATAACCAACAATTAAGTAAAAAATCAGAAAGACCTATTTTTAATTCTCTTTATGACACATATTCTATTTGTTTTTACATTATAGAAAGGTGAAACAAATATAATAGCCCATTTTATAACACAATATGCTTCTCAAGACAAGGCTACAGTTATGCCTTTGAATCAATTATCTCGTTTTCATTTTCTTATAGTATCATTTGAAGTATATAATTATGGCTTAAAATTGATCTCTATGGATAACATATATATCCATCTCTTCACTTTATTAGTGATAATGATTTGTACTCAAAACCCTCATAAAGCCTCCCCTAATGTATGTTATTGACACAATATTAACCTCATTAATGAATTTTTATATGCATAATATTCCCAAAACTTAATCAAGGAATAATAAAAACATGAACTAAAAATATGAAAGAAAAGTGCATAACTCAATTAATGAATGGAAGATAACAAAGAATGTTCAAGTAAAGAGTATATTAAGACAATAAATCCATGTAGAAGGAGAATGATTTAGAACCCTCTAAGTAGAAGTGGATGTATTAGATTTCTTTCCAACATAATGTATAACATAGTATTGCAATAAATGGAACTTGTTAAGTTTCTTTGGCTTTAGCGAATCGCGATTTCTCATGTTCACAAGTTTCCTTCACTAATCATGCTACCAATTTTGAAATTGCACTATCTCATATCACATATGTATTTATTAGGATTATAAAATAAAATATAGGTGGGAGTGGGATCTTTTCTCATCCTATCCAATTTTGGATCCTCTACATACATAAAAAAAAAAGAGGGAAGTTTTACAATAGAACTACTTCCTTGTCCATATACACTTTATGAAACTAAGTGTTAGAAAGTGAGATCTTTATCCAACTTTCTAGTTATCTTGATAGAAAAAGAAACGAAAAAGTTAATATGATAAAGAGAAATAGTCACAACAAATTGTGGTTTAAACTAAATCTCCAAAATGAAGATAAGTATGAAAGCATCTTCCATCCCTTTTCAAAAATTTCAAATAAATTTCCAAGCAGAAAGTTAATGCATTAACATACAATTGGATTTATCTCAGGTGGCTGGAGGAATGGCTATCATCCTCCCCACCTAGGTTCGATTCCCACAAGTGACATGTTGAGCTCATATATAGTATATTTCTCTAATGGCTTTCATCATTGTTCTCGACTCGCCTTGTGGCCTTAATAATCTAGGGTTTTCCCTATGTATCATCTTCAAAATGAGGGAAATTATCCAAGGGCTTTTCCTCAGATTTGTAACATGGGAAAAAATACAATATATCGTGGAAACCTTATGTACCAATAAGTTTGGCCTTTAAAACAAAGTGGTCATACTAGTGTAAGTGTGGCAAAAAGCCATAAATAGCTAAATGTATGCAAGGGCTAACCCTTTGTACTACTATAGATTCAAACATACACCAACATTTTATGCCACTATAGATTCAAAATACACTATAGATAGTACAATGCTAACATGATAATGTTTGCACTCATTTCAATATAATTACTCATTACTTGATCGATTAATAGATATTTCAATATACAAAAATACTAAAACAAATTTTGATTACTTATAGTTGTCTTACACCATCAGAGTTGGTTGAATTGAGCATTATGATGTCTAAAATACCATAAAATGGAAACATTAATAATGTGGGTAATGGAATTCAAAAACCGAAACAAATCTCATATGTTTTTCTTCCCTCCCCTCTTTATGAGAAATATATTTATATTCCATATGAAGAACATACATGTTTTGGTCCTCTAGGTACTAATCAGACTCAACAATAGAGCTCAAATCCATTACAATAAACCTCAACATGTGGCTTGCAAGAATTGAACCTAGGTGGGGAGGACAACAATTATTTCTCCCAACCAACTAAGATAAATCCAAATGAAAAAACATGCCTCTTAAGTTATGTGAATAAGATGAACAATTTAAGTTATTTGTCTATTATAAAAACCAGAAAACAATTGAAACCATGCTGAGTTTATTCATGTAGATCCAAGAGAAGCTTCACCAACAACCTCAAAGTATGAAAGGGTTACCTCGTAGCAAAACATCAAATTCTAAGGCTAAAAGGAATGGGAAATGACATTATATACCTCATAATAAAGGAAATATATCAGTTAAGGTATGTAATTAAACTTTTATGTTTAATTTTTTTTAAAGATAATAAAAAGGTTTTCGAGTAAAATTTGAATTGTTTCCATGGTGGAGAATGTTGATGCTTCTAGTGTAGCGTAACTAATCATTATGGAATTAAACTATCCTACACAATGCGTCATATTTTTTATTTTAACAATCATGTTCCTTTATGGTGGAGGCAAGAGTAAGAGGGGCATTATTCAACCCCAACGAAAAAATTGTGGCACAATTTGCATGGGGTCTTGGTCATGTGACAAACAACCAAGTGGAGTTTCTTTCTCTATGGAAGGGTCTAGAAACCTCTTTCGAAATTAATTTTTACTTTATTCTAGTCTTCATTGATTCAATGATTATAATTTGTTAGGTGGTCATTGCTATGATGGAGTCGAGCTTTTTTGCCCTCTTATTCTCCAAAGGATTCTCTTACTTACCTCTCAATTCGAACATATGGAATTTTTTCCATGTTTCAAGACATTTGAATTCAATGGCAAACATTTTGCAAAATAAAGGCTCCGTGTTGGGCCAAGGAAGATTATATTTGGATTAAAGAAATTTCAAAATCATTTATATACCATAGTCATGACGAGAGTCCCAAGGCATATTCACTTTCATTCAAATGTTGATACTTATGGAAATTTGTCTCGAAGTGGGGATGGGACATCTTCGTCCTACTCTAAATGGTCTATGACTCTTGTTAAAAGGATAAGCGGTATTGGGATCTAGATATTTATTAATTTCTGACATTAGTCTTCAAAATTTTCTTCTAGGTGTCCCATGCACCTTATTATGTGTCTCGAAATATTTCCTCTCATCTGCAAAATGAAGCATAAGAATTTAATACTTATTTTGTCGAAGCGACTGGAATTCAATATGGCTATGGAGTTTCTTTCTCTGAGAAGTGGGTTGGAGTTAATTTCATCACCCTAAACTTTCAATCATCAGTCTATTCATCATCCTCGAGAGGATTTTGGGTTGGATATGAAAAGTTTCCTCAGTATGGCTCATGGCAGTGTTTCAGTCTTAATTATATAATAGACTATGTGGAACTCAAGAAAATTCTTTAGAAGCCTTGCCTTGTTGGTCTTGGGGTGTGGGTTAAGCTTGTTAGTTCTTTTGCAAGTCAGGTTAAGTGGTCCTTACCTGAAATGGAACAATCTCATTGTCTTCCAGAAAGCCTTGATGTTGGTTCTTTGTTTCTTAAATTTTTGGGTCTCATTGACGTGTTGTTGAAGTTTCTAGGAAACAACAGAATGACATGGATGAGAGACAATGCTAGTCTTCACATCTATTATTAGAAGATAAGTTCCTCTAACTTCTGAGTAGTCTGGAAATTTCTTTGAATGAATTCCATGCGGAAGTTATTGCACTTAGCACTCGGGTTACAACTCTAGGGAATTGTATGGTTAGCAGTGCTCAACTTTCTCTTGGAGGTGTTTCTCCTAGTGTGGTTCCTGATAGGAAGAAACCTCTTCACTCACAGAGGAATGACAAGCCTAGTTTTGGACGATGTTGATAGGGGAAACTAAGGACGGGTTTATTGGTTTTAGTTAAAATATTTTGTTGATATATGTTGTAATGTAAATACCTTTTGATACTTGGGATCTTCTGTATATTCATAAAAAATATATGTATTTAGGATAGGGAAGAAATGAAATCCTAGAGATGACACTAATTTTGTATGGTCTGGTGAATATTTACATTGTCAGAGAAAAAAAGATGTTTTAAGGCTTCTAGCTGATAATCTAGTATTATTAACGCAAAACCCTTAACTGTTTCTTAAAAAAAAAAGAAATCATGTTCCTTTGTTTACCATGAGGCTTTGGATTGATAGTGAATGGGTGTTATGTTAAGGAACTAAATTTTCTTTGATTCTATAAAACCCTCCTCCCACATTTACTCAAGTTAACCAGTCTGTTGGGGTAAACATGTGATGAGCGACTACTACAATCTGATTCAACTCCCCATGTATAGTTAAGGAAATGGAACCAACCCAACACAATCAATCTGACCTATTTCACATGTCACAAAAGCTACAAGATACAACCAAACCCTTCTAAGTGATTAACCCCTGAGACAACTTGACACTTCACTACTCTAGAGCCTCATTCACTCCCATGAAATGGAGTTTCTTGCTCTATGGAAGGGTCTAGAAACTTCTTTGGAAATAAATTTTAACACTATTCTAGTCTTTATTGATTCAATGATTATAATGCTTTAGGTGGTCTAGGCTATGATGGATTCGAGCTTTGTTTTCCCTCTTATTCTCCAAAGGATTCTCTTACTTGCCTCTCAATTCAAGCATATGGAATTTTTTCCATGTTTGCTGACATTTGAATTCAGTGGCAGACATTTTGGAAAAAAAGGCTCTATTTGGGCCAAGGAATATTATATTTGGATCAACAAAAATTTAAAATCATCTATATACCAAAGTCATGACGAGAGTCCCAAGGCGTATTCACTTTCATTCAAATTTTGACACATACGGAAATTTGTTGGAAGCGAAGATGAGACATTTTCCTCCTACTCTAAATGGTCTATGGATCTTGATAAAAGGATAAGTGGTATTGGGATCTAGCTATTTATTAATTTCTGACGTTGGACTTTAAAATTTTCCTCTAGGTGTCCCCTCCACCTTATTATGTGTCTCGAAATATTTCTTCTCATCTGCAAAATGAGGCATAAGAATTTAATTCTTATTTGGTGGGAGAGACTTGAATTCAATATGGATTGGAAGTTTCTTTCTCTGAGAAGTGGGTTGGAGTTAATTTCATCACCCTGCACTTTCAATCATCAACCTATTCATCATCCTCCAGAGGATTTTGGGTTGGATATGAAAATTTTCCTCTATATGGCTTATGGTAGTGCTTTAGCCTCAATTATATAATAGATTATGTGGAACTCTAGGAAATTCTTTGGAAGCCTTACCTTGCTAGTCTTGGGGTGTGGGTTAAGCTTGTTAGTTCTTTTGCAAGTCAGGTTCAGTGGTCCTTTCCTTAAATGGAATAATCTCATTGTCTTCCAGAAAGCCTTGATGTTGGTTCTTTGTTTCTTAAATTTTTTGATTTGGTTGAGGTGTTGCCAAAGTTTCTAGGAAACAACAGGATGACATGGATGAGAGACAATGCTAGTCTTCACAATTATTATTAGAAGCTAAGTTCCTCTAACTTTTGAGTAGTCTAGAAATTTCTTTGAATGAATTCCATGAGGAAGTTATTGCACTCAGCACTCGAGTTACAACTCTAGGGAATTGTATGGTTGGCAGTGCTCAACTTTCTCTTGGAGGTGTTGCTCCTAGTGTGGTTCCTGATAAGAAGAAGCCTCTTCACTCACAGAGGAATGACAAGCATAGTTTTGGACGTTGTTGATTGGGGAAACTAAGGACGGGTTTATTGGTTTTAGTTAAACTATTTTGTTGATATATGTTTTAATGTAAATACCTTCTAATTCTTGGGATCTTTTGTATATTCATAAAGAAAATATATATTTAGAATAGGGAAGAAATGAAATCCTAGAGATGGCACTAATTTTGTATGGTCTGGTGAATATTTACATTATCGCATAACAAAAAGATATTATAAGGCTTCTAGCTCATAATCTAGTATTATTAATGCAAAACCTTTAACCGTTTCTTAAAAAAAAAACGTGTTCCTTTGTTTGCCATGGGGCTTTGGATTGATAGAGAATGAGTGTTATGTTAATGAACTCCATACAAAAAGGACTTTGATTCTGTAACACCCTCCTCCCACATTTATTCAATTTAACCAGTCTATTAGGGTAAACATGTGACGAGAAACTACTACAATCTGATTCAACTCCCCATGTACAGTTAAGGAAGTGGAACCAACCAAACACAATCAATCTGACCTTTTTCACATGTCACGAAAGCTATAGCAGACAACCAACCCTTCTAAGAGATTAACCCCTAAGACAACTTGTCACTTCACTTCTCTAGAGCCTCAGTCGCTCCCATGAAATGGGCATGCGTGCAACTGGGGCCCTCCAATCGCTCTCACAACATAGGCATGCAAGCGATTGGGGTCCTTTTCAGCTAGTTCTGAGCTTTCAACCCTGGATTCTATGGCTCCTTTTCTAGGATAGGACTCGGGCCACTTCCCAAAACTCCATGAAACCTTCGAGAATGAAAAAAAACATTGAGACATTGATACAAATGTAAATATTTGAACAAACACTTGATTGTACCCCTACTAGACATGACAGGAATTTCGTCAAACAAGTCATGAATATGCAATCTATAGGTGATAACAACATATCTGAGCATAGGGGTCTCATACTTATCTGAGAATCACTAAGAATATTTGATACCTTATCATATTAGTTGCATCATCATTCGATTGGTAAAATAGGTACCTCAACCCACTGTGATCACTCATAAATAAAAATCTCCTACCAAGAAGATAATGCCTCCACATCTTCAGTGCATGAATGATCGTTGACAACTCAAGATCATGTGTCAGATAATTCTTCTCATGATCATTCAATTTCCTTCATTCATAGCATACCACCTATCCTTCTTGCATAAGGACTCCAATAAAACCCCTCTTGCAAAAATCCATGCACACTACAAACTCTTTATCTGGATCTGAAATCTTTAACACTGGAGCATTCAACAACAACTGCTTCAATTGTTCAAAACATGCTACACATTCTTTTGTACATTCAAACTTCCTACTTTTCCTCTATAATGATGTGATAGGATATGAAATCTGAGAGAAATTCCTGATGAACCTCCTATAGTAACCTGCTAGTCCCATTAATGATCTTACCTCATCCACATTTCTAGGAGTTCCCATTCCATGATAGCCCTTATCTTTTCCGCATCCACTGCTATACCCTCCTTGGAAACAACATTTCAAAAGTAATGTACCTCTATCTAAAATAAAATGCACTTATTGAGCTTAGCATTTAACTGATGCTCTCTCAATAATATCAATACCGATGCTAAGTGTTCGGCATGCTCTTCTTCATTCTTAGAATATACCAATATGTCATCAATTAATACAACAACAAACTTGTCTAGATAAGGATGCAACACACTATTTATCAATCACATGAAAGTAGTTGGAGCATTAGTCAAACCAAATGGAAATAAAATAAACTCATAATGCCCATACTTCATCCAGGAAGTTGTCTTGTAAATGTCCTCTTACTTGATGCGTACCAAATTATCCAGATCTCAGATTAATCTTCGAGAATATTGTTGCTCCTTTAAACTGATAAAATAAGTCATCAATACTTGGCAACATACACTAGTTCTTAATCGCAACCTTTTTCAACTTCCTATAATAAATGCATAGCCTAAGAGTACCATCCTTCTTCTTCACAAACAACATCAGTGCACCCCAAGGTGATACACTTGGCCTGATGTATCCCTTTTCAAGTATTTCCTTTAATTGCAACTTCATCTCTACTATCTCTGGTGTGCTCATCTCGTAAGGTGGCTTTGATGTTGGTGCTTCCCTTGTACTAACTCAATAGCAAACTTAACTTCCCTATAAGGCAACAAATTTAAAATCTATGCCGGAAACATATCCTGAAACTACTATAAAACCAGGTACCTACTCAAGACATTTGCATCCTCAACTTAATTACCTTAATCACTAGAAATATGCACTGTGAATAACAAACACCCCTTCTTGTGACTATGATTTACCTGCATATCTATCACCATCCTAATTGATGTTTCCTTCTTCTTACCCTGTAAGATTCTCTGTTCTCCATTTTCATCCAAGCATTCAATAGCTTTGTCATAACAATCCACCTTAGTCCTATGAAGATACAACTAGTCCATACCCAAAAGCATACTATATGATCCAATGACAATACATTTAAATGTGCTAAGGTAGGCATAGCATTCAATTCAAATGCACAGGCTCTTATCCAATGATGAAATCTCTTCTTTGTACCTGTAGCCAACTGCACTAACCTAGATTCTACATGCACTTCTTTAGTCAAACCACACTTATACACCAAGTCAGGGTTAACATAATTATAATTAGATCCAAGGTCAATCAAAATAGAAACAACTTTCACAAAAATTACCATCCATCTCAATAATATATGCATAGTAATCTTCCTTCTTGCTATCCAGTGTTGCATAAATCCGAGGGACACTATCCAACATCTTCCACTGTACGTGATTCATATGCACCATCAATCTTCGGTCTACCACTACCACCCTAATGAAACTAAGTGAGGGCGCAGCAGGCATGGGTTTGGCAACTCCAAATGCTTCATCGAAGCCGAGGGTGGAAGATTTGCCAAGCACCTCTCAGAATCTGTGCCAGAAGGGTGATGTTCCAAAGAGCTCTGCTTTCCAGGTTAAGCCTGCTCTGAAGTGTTCAAATCTTCCAGGTGAAGGGGGTCCACCAAAAGAAGAGGGCCTTCCCTCTTATGATGATGACCTCTCCAGTTTCGGTTGTCAGACTGTGGAAGAATTGCCTCCCACAGCTCATGATGCTTGATCAGGTTGTCATTCTCTTTTGTAGTTATCGTGTCTGTTCAAGGGGAAATGCTCAGTTGTTTTCTGTCTATGTTCAGTTGTCTTATGTCCATGTTAACAATTCAAGTCAATAGTATCACCTATGTTAAGCAGTTTTGGAACTCTGGTCAATTTGTGTTTTTTCATGGAGGTTCCGGTTTAAAGGCTCCGGTAATAGTTTTAGTTCTAGTTGGTCTATCGCTAGTTTCTGTGGGTTATCTTTCAAATCGGCCATGTGAGTAAACCATTTTCTAGGCTATACCTCTTGAGGCTACCGCCTCGTTGTAAAAAAAAAAATGTATCAATAATAGGAGTAGACTTATTAAAAAAAAAAAGAGTACATAATATCATCCTTCTAAGTACAACCCAATTAGTGATTATTGTGTTATAAAATATTATGGAAACCATGAGACCAAGATTCAAATCCCAAAAAAGAAGAAACAATAACATGACATTTATAATATCATCAATTTGTAATAACACATCAATTAATTATTTATATTAAAATCAATACAAATAAATAATTTATTAATTATTTAAAAAATTAATTAATTTTATAATTTTCTTTTTCATAATACCAAAATTTCATAATATGTAAAAAAAAACATTAATTCTAAATTTTCATTAATGATAATAATTGTTTTTAAAAATAATAAAAGAAAGAAATACTTTTCAATTTCATAACATACTAATTAACTTATGAAATAAATGTAATTGGCAACATCATAATATCTATACTCAATCTTCATCATGTGCATAATATAATGTTAATTTAAACATTCATAATAAACCTAATAAATGTGTTGTGTGTGAACATGTCACATTGTTCCCACAGCGTCGCTGCTGCTTTCGTTATGCCCCGTCTATGCCATAGGATGAGATGCCGCAGAGGAACCCCTCGGCGGGCGCCCTCTAGCCCGACCTCCAATTCTCCCTCCCTCTCGAGCGATTTCACATCTAGCCATTACCCTCGCACTCGTAGTGGGAGAGGGCATCTTCATCTACCCAGCCATTACCCTGAGACCCGTCCTCCAGACTCCTCGTCCTCTCCCTCTTTCGGCTCTGTGACTTTCACTTTCAATTTCTCCCTGAACCGTCCCAAGATTACTGCTCATGTTTCGGTTCTCTTTCTGGTTTGGTCTCTGTGCCGAATCCATGCTCTTTGCAGGCTGCAGAGGTTCCAGCGAGCAATGTTGTTAACATGGTGATGGAGCCAGCGACCCCGGGTCCGTCTGAGAATGATGCTCCTCGTGCACGGGATCCGCCTGACTTCAGCTGATGCAGAATCGTAGAAGATCCTCTAGATGCTTAGTTCTTTCTCTGCTGCTTTGTTTCAGGTCATGTGGCCCATAATAGAGGGCAACTTTTTGTTACTTCTGATAACTTTTGTTAATTCTAATAAGCTAGGGTTCAAAATGTAAGTTTTTTGGAATCTTTGTAAGCTCTGTAATGTCGAGAAGATCATCACTGGTTCCCCTGTGTGGGATTGGATTATAGGGTCTCGTCTAAATTCTTTGTCTTGGGCAATTTTTTCTGTTTCTATCTACCTCTCCTTCTGGGCAGTTGCTTTAGACTTCGATCATGATGTAATTGTACCCCTTTAATGTGAATAAAGTAGTTTTATTTAGAAAAAAAAAAAAACATAATAAAAATAAAAATGACCCATGGTATTCATTCTCAACATACCCTATTTAAAGGGTGAAATGAAATTAGCCTAGATCTATTTTAACTCTGGAACTAAGAAGCGTGGACAAAGAATAAATCTCTTTTCACTCTAAAAAGTGTTTTCATCTAAAGAAATTAAAACATTTTTGATATTTAGATGTGTTAAAATATTTTTGATATTTAGATGTGTTAAAATATTTTTGATATTTAAATGTGTTAAAATGAAATCTAGAGTAGTTATATTAATATCCAACTTTTTAATTTTATCATACATTTTACAATTATAAAATCAATTAATATAATTTTTTAATAATTATTATTTGTTTATAGAAACACTTTTATTTTAAAATTAATAATAATAACATATAATAAAATAAAAATATATATAATATTTATATAATTGAAATTTCAAATATAATTAAGTTGTTTAGCCCCACGGGGGTAGGCGAGTTGGTAATCGCATGGCTGTGTAGTTCATCTGTAAAGTGGACTCTGTATTTGAGGTCACAAGTTCAAATCCCTCGGACTTACCTTGGTGACACGTTATAGCGGGCACGCGCGGAGCCCAGGTGTCACGCCCCCAATCTTTTTTTTCTTATTGGGCGGGTGCGGCACCACCGTGCATACTATTTACTCAATAACTATGCATATGGACTATGCCTCAACCGATATAAACATGCTTTAACCGTTAACTTATAACCATATAAAAGCATTAATCTTCATAATTCATCATAAACCATTCTTAACATTTCATGTGCAATTAAACCGAACAACAATTGCAAATAACCGTATAGAATGGGAGGGGCAACTCCCGGTAAAGTCTGCCCACATATATTATTTCAATTTTCTTCAATAATATAATACAAGGCAAGTGTGCCTGGCGTAACCCGAGGCCACACTTAATTACAACGAAGGCGTAGACAACCTTTTTACCGTATGCTAGATTTCCCCATGGAGGGCGCTCAACCAATGCGCAAGACCTCCGTCCCAACCCGGCATAAATCTGTCCACCGCCTACTCGTCTTCGGCCTTTACCAAAACTCATTCAACCAACTGCACCTATTCCCTTTGATTCTTATGCGCATAAGACATGCGCATTAATCCAAAGATCTGCGCCCTTTTGATTATATGCGAGCTCCTCTTTGAAGACCGAATGCTTGATGGTTCGAATGAGCTCAAATCTCATCATACTTATACCCATTCTTCGTGGGTTTTTGGAGGGGCGCCCAGCCTTAAGGCCGACCCCCGAGTTTCCCACTCAACGCCCCAGGCGTTTATTTTCATGCGTCGACTTGTTGATCCTCGGCAATGCGTATAAGGCATGGTACAACACTTAGCCCACGTAGGTGTTGTCCTCTTCGTCGCACTCTTCATCGTTTTCTCATCGCTGCCTTCATTGTTTGTCCGCCATCCATCGTTCATTGTCTCTTTCATAAGCGGAGGGTGCCCGCCCGTGCGCACCCGCACGGCGGTCTGCCACCGCACTGTTGTATGTGTCATCTCGTTCTGTCAGGCGGGTGGGAATCCATACACAGCCCACCATCCTTGCACCCATAACACTTTGCTGGAGGGCGTTTTCCCGTGCGCTCTTGCACGACGGACCCCCGCTCAATTATGCATGTCGTTTTGTCCTTCGGGCGGGCGGCGTCTCCACACGACCCACCGCCGAACTGTTGTCAACCGCGGGTGTCTGCCCATGCACGTCCGCATGACAGACCACCACTTCGGTGCCGATGTCCATTCATTGTGTCGTCGGGCGAGCGCTCCTCGCTCGGCCCGCAACCTCTACACGCACTACCCGGCGTTCATGCAGGCGGGTATGCCTGTCCAACCGCCAACCCGTTTTGCTGGGCATGACTTGTGTACACGCGCTGTCTGGCGTTCATGCGAGGCAGTATGCCTCTGCACTACCGCGCCTGTCATCTCTGTTCACCAATGTCGCGCTACCGTGCACCCGTCCGTTTACCATCGACCCCTCACTCGGTCTCTACCCGGCTTTCACCCGACTCGGCGGGTATACCTGCTGTATCTCCCATGTTGGTCCGTTGCGTAAACCCGATTCTCTCTTTGCTGTTGGGTGGGTGGGTGCCTTACGCCCGACCCATGACCCACCATTTTCATATCTGTTGTTTCGGTGTTTGGGCGGGGAGGTGTGCCCTACACGACCCGCACCCGACTTCGACCCACAACCAACGTTTGTCCGAACTGTAGTCTGTCCTCCGCCCGGTCCTTGCCCGACTCGGCAAGCTTGCCCGCTGCGGTTACCATGCCTATTTCGTCGGGTGAAAATGCCGCCCGTCGTGTGGAGCGCCCGTTCACCGTCGTGCACGTCTTCCCGGTTTGCTAGGGCGTTACATTCTCCCCCACTTGAAAACGTTGTCTTCCCGACAACACACCATCCTGGCAACCTTCTACCAAGACCGTCATCATCCATAATGTAGACCCCCATAAAGCAATGTCTCCATCAGGTCATCAGTTCCAAGTGCTACACATCCCGGTCATGTGTCAACACACGTCCTACGATCCCATGCTCAGGTCCATGGGAACCCCATCTTTCTGCCGCATGTCTGGATCATCAACCTGCCCAACCATGTTGAGGGCTCACTGCTTTGAGCAGCCAACAGTGAGCCCCATCTTCTATGTCCTCTAAGAAGATGTGGAGGGGGATGAGCCGGGAGGCTCTCCCCTACTAATCAGCTTGATCCATATATCAGGATCTTCAACCTCCATCCGTCGTAGATATGCCTCCCGATCTTCCTTCTGGATGTTCGGCCTCACATATGCCTCGTTCTCATCATCATCGTCCTCCACTAGCTCTAGCCTTCTTGATAAATCCAAGATGATATCTGATAGTGACCGGATGACTAGTGATTGCTCTGCAAGCTTTGCCTCAACAGTAGACAACCGCTTGTTTGTCTTGTCTTCCATCTGCATACCTCCTAATTTACGATCAGGTTTTGTCACACCAATGGGCACATCCTCCCTTCCATCATAAATGAAGAACTTCCTTAGATGTGGTACAACCATAGCCTCAAATTGCTTCATGAATTCCATCCCCAATACGGCCTCATAATCATCAATCCGCACTATGGTGAAGTCCACTTTGCCGGTCCACTCACCAAGTGTGGTGTCCACCTTTTCAGCTATGCCAAGGATTGCCATAGGAGGAGAGTTCACTGTCTTCATATGTGCCTACACCGGTACAAATTTCAGCCCAAGTCTCCTTGCGGTATCTTCACTCATGAAGTTGTGTAATGCCCTGCTATCAACCATAGTGATCACCTCGGCCTCACCCACCTTCATCTGAACATACTCCAGTCTGTTCCTTTCCAGATCCCTCCTAGAAGTCACCTCTGTAGTAGCAGAAGCACCCAGTATCTGCATCATTCCTACAGAAGCATTATCATCCTCATCGGATTGTGCAGCAGCGGCCACCTTTGGTTTAGATGGGCAATTCTTAACCACATGTGGTCCTGCACATAACTAGCGTTTCAAAGGCTTCTTCTCCTTCGGATTATCATCCAACTCCGAAGCATCATCCTTTTTCTTTTCTTTTGGTTTATCAGACTTATTTTTCTCATTAGAAGTCTCATCATAGTGGTCCACTAATCTGTCGATCGCAGCGAAGGCCTCTTCAAGCGTCCTTATTTTCTGTCTCTTCACCTCATTACGGGCCCAAGGCTTCAACCCAATAATAAAGTTAAAGACTTTATCCCTTTCTGCCATGTCGGGAAGTTCTAGGGCTGCACTTGAGAACTCTCGCTGATACGCTTGTAAGCTTCCGGTTTGTTTGATGAACTTAATTTTCGTCCTTGCCTCCCATGTTTCGTCTTGAGGACCAAAATGGGTCTGCAAGGTTTTTTTCATGTCTTCCCACGAGGTGATGTCATCAGCATTGCCATTAATCATCTGATCCACCCTCCTTCGCCACCACATCTTGGCATCATTTGTAAGGAATTGAGCGACCACCTTGACTTGTGCCTCCCCATCTGGTAGACCCAATCTTTCTAGGTACTGCTCCATGTCCCATAGGAAGTTGCCAAGAGTTTTTACGCTCCTTGTGCCATCATAAGATTCCAGCTCTTTGACCTTTACATGAGGCACCCCTATACCTGAGTTGTGTCTCACGGCCCTCTTCAATACGGAAATCTCATCTTTGGCTTCTTCAAGAGCTTTACTTGTTTTGTTAAGAGCCCCTTTCAAGTTCATGATCTTTGCAAGACCCTGATCCCTTGATTCTTTGACCTCTTTGACCCTTCCTTCAAGTTGTGTACACAAGAAATCAGTGTACTCGTACTGCGTTTTGAGTTCATCATGCTGTGTGCGGAGTCCTCCGAGCTCTTCCTTGACTTTGGAGATGGCCTCTCGCTCCTTAGTAAGTGAGTCCACCTCTTGGTTCCAAGAATTCTCCAAAGACTCCATCCTCACAAGTACCTTTTCCATGTACTCAAGAGTAGCATCCCTCACCGTGTCCTTCATCGCATGACTGGACCTAGCTTGAGAGTTGGACACCATCTTCTTACTTTTCTATGACCTAGTGTCGACCATTCACTGTTTGCACCAAATCACCTGCAAGAACCTTGTTTCCGTTTTCACGAGCAACCGTGCTCTCATACCACCTGTCACGCCCCCAATCTTTTTTTTCTTATTGGGCGGGTGCGGCATCACCGTGCATACTATTTACTCAATAACTATGCATATGGACTACGCCTCAACCGATATAAACATGCTTTAACTGTTAACTTATAACCATAGAAAAGCATTAATCTTCATAATTCATCATAAACCATTCTTAACATTTCATGTGCAATTAAACCGAAAAACAATTGCAAATAACCGTATAGAATGGGAGGCGAAACTCCCGGTAAAGTCTGCCCACATATATTATTTCAATTTTCTTCAATAATATAATACAAGGCAAGTGTGCCTGGCGTAACCCGAGGCCACACTTAATTACAACGAAGGCGTAGACAGCCTTTTTACCATATGCTAGATTTCCCCACGGAGGGCGCTCAACCAATGCGCAAGACCTTCGTCTCAACCCGGCATAAATATGTCCGCCGCCTACTCGTCTTCGGCCTTTACAAAATCTCATTCAACCAACTGCGCCTATTCCCTTTGATTCTTATGCGCATAAGACATGCGCATTAATCTAATGATCTGCGCCCTTTTGATTATATGCGAGCTCCTCTTTGAAGACCGAATGCTTGACGGTTCAAATGAGCTCAAAGCTCATCATACTTATACCCATTCTTCATGGGTTTTGGGAGGGGTGCCCAGCCTTAAGGCCGACCCCCGAGTTTCCCACTCAATGCCCCAAGCGTTTATTTTCATGCGTCGGCTTGTTGATCCTCGACAATGCGTATAAGTCATGGTCCAACACTTAGCCCGCGTAGGTGTTGTCCTCTTCGTCGCACTCTTCATCGTTCGCTCATCGCTGCCTTCATCGTTTGTCTGCCATCCATCGTTCGCTATCTCTTTCATAAGCGGAGGGCGCCCGCTCGTGCGCACACGCACGGCAGCCTGCCACCGCACTGCTGTATGTGTCATCTCGTGCTGTCGGGTGGGTGGGCGTCCATACACAACCCACCATCCTCGCACCCATAACACTTTGTTGGAGGGTGTTTTCCCGTGCGCTCCTGCACGACGAACCCCCGCTCAATTATGCATGTCGTTTTGTCCTTTGGGCGGGCGGCGTCTCCACACGACCCACTGCCGAACTATTGTCAACCGCGGG
>APFE031595617.1:10602-22885 GCA_000404065.3 Pinus taeda | reverse complement strand
CTCCTCCAAAGTCATCACCATGCATAGAGGCTCAATTGGAACCTCCTTCCCCCACAACTAACACCTCGAAATATATCATGAGGTAATCCCCTTGAACCTTGAAGATGCGATATTATGGTTGCCACAATCCAACTAAAAATTACAGGAGCTCATCCTGCCATCGAATAAGGGGGCAGTCAAAATCCTTGAGAACCCCCATCTAGCTAGGTTTAGTCGCACCTATAGGCTATCCTAAACTGTAGCCTAAATCTATATGTAATCTCATTCCCTTTAGTGAATGACCATCTGCATGAAATGATGAGTCATTTATCTAAAAAAGAAACTAAAGTTGTTGGATATCCACAACTTGGTTCAATACAACTGCGATGATCTACACAACTCTATCCCATACAGTTTCATGGGTTAAAACAGAGTTGTGCCTTACATAGCTATATGGTCACCATGACTACGATAGGTGATTGTGCGCAGACTCCTACACACTTGTGAAATAGACAGTCTCAATGATTACCATGACTATTTGGCTTCCAGGCGTGCAAAATTGTTCATATAAATGATCCACAGTCACACATATTAGTGGATTGTAACCAAAATAACAACATGACCATCCATCCATTTTTGGAAGTTATAGTTGTGGCCATTGCTGCACTAGCATAACCACATGACCATCCATTCGACTGTGCAGGTTACAGTTGTGGCCATTGTTACACTAGCATAACCACATGACCATCCATACGATTGTGTAGGTTATAGTCACAACCAGTGCTACACCCATTCATTCCACATTTGAATAGACCCCATAAATCTCACTGATTTACCCACATAGATGTGGTCCCTAGAAACTAACAAATACTATATGGTATAACACCGTATGACCATCCTACCCTACTTACCAAAACCATAAAGGTATGAGTTTTAGGATTCGCCTAGCTCCAATTGCATGATGAACAAGATCTTTGGTGGTCTCCATGCAATAACTAGATCATGTATACACTCACAATTCACCACGTCACCAGAGCACAAATGGGGTGACATTATGGGCCCCATCCACCATTTATACGCCCAGACTTGAAAAATTATGGATACTCGTCTAGGAGCCCACGAAATCCATTTTAAAAAGCATTTGTACCTTTGGGGTCATGTTATAGTACAATTCTTAATGCTACCTTCAGTTCAACTTGCCAAAATTTTCCATTATGTGGCCCTTGCAATGCTTTGGATCATCATTAGGTGCACCTTGTTGTTATTATGTTTGGTTACGTATGCATTGTCATTATGTATTATATATGTGGTGCTTTTACTTAGGGTGCATGGTTATGATTACATGATACTTTTCCTACTTGACATAGCACCTGAACACAAGATAGGCACATATAATCAAGATATAATCCCTCATTGGCATGAAAAGCTTCTCCCAAAGAAAAGTTCACCATAGGGCCCCCACCCCTCTGCCATGTTTACCACCACCTTCCTCTTGTAGAATATGAATGTCTACCATGATTGATAATTTCTTACCTCCATGGATCACCCCATATAGTAGTACCCATTGCATTACTGGAATCCATGATCATCACCTTTCACCTGGGCACCATTCATATGCATGAATTATAAAATGACCACATTTCTTCTTTTGGATTCTTTTCTTTCCAACCCTTTTAATTCCCATGAACTTGTATAATTAATCACCATAAATACATGACTCCATTCACACATGGCCTCTCACATTCCAATGATGCAATAAACCATTTGCATGATCACCTCCATTCATTTTCCTCGCACCGAGACCAGACAATGGGGCCCCCAACCTCTATAGTCATTCCCTTTCACCATCATGCATGTCACTGCATATTGAGGCACTTATTTTTGTGTTTATACATTCCAAACCACTTTTCATTATTTTGGAAGTGTACACATATTCTTTTGGAAGAAAGAACCTCACTCTTTTTTATATATAATACATGACAGTAGTCCCTAGTTTTCCATCGTTGGAGCACAAATTTCCTACACCATCTACTCCATATTGATTTCATGTCATGTCCCCATGTCACTTCTAACCATGACATCATATTGTAGTTTACCCACTAAATCTAGTTAAATCATCCACCTATCACTCCTCGAGATGTCCTCCCCACTCCAAGGACTTAATTATCTTAGCATGTTTTGACTACTACAACTTGCACGCATGCTCCAACCTTGGGAATTTCTAGTCCCCATTTCATTCTATTAACCTCAACCATCATTCCTTGGTCACCCATCCATGGTTCTATACTTGTATCAAGTCTCAAGTGAGTTTCCTAGAAAGACTCTTTTATATACGGTCGCGTCTACTTGTCAACATTAGCTCCCATTTTCCAAGAAAGAAGCATTACCTTGGTCCTCAGACCCATTTAGTGTTTACCTCGGGTGGAAATATGAGTATCATCATAACCCATTAATTTCACTAACACCCTCGATTCCCAATGCTAATAATGTTTCACAATAGGGGGCATTATAGTTTAGGAAAATTGTAGTTCTCATTCTGATTGAAGGCCCATCTACTAGGCCAACACCTATATCAACATTTCCATCAACACACAATTGTGCCTAGCATGGGAGGGAACACTTATTAACATTTGTTATATTTTTTTAAAAATTCCCCCAAGGGTGAAGCAATCATCTACTTCATCAAACAACAAATATGTTCTAAGCACTTTTGACAGATTTATCTTGTGTACCAATGTAAGCATATTAGTTGAAGTAATGATCAAGAGAATGGGGCATGCCCACCTCATATGAACTTTTTGTAAACGTCTTTTGTCAACATTGGTTCTATGATATCTTCTGAAGGACCGCCTCATCCATCTCCAACAAAGGATATTTCTCCCAACATTTCAACAAGACTCATCATTAAGAAATAAACATGACGCGTCTCATATATATGTTTTCTCCAATCCTCATACATGAGGGGTCAACTGTTATCATTGAAAGATCATACACTCGATTGTACTAGCCATGAATGCCCAACATTGAAAAACAACAAGTGTAAGTGTACTGGTGAAGACTGAAAAACATCATATGAATAAGAAAAGTTAATGGTTCCTAAGGTTATCATTGAAAAAATGAACTATGCATAATCACCTTAGAAGTTTTGCATCGATCACTGCAACTTTTTCTTTGATGGTTGTGTGAATCCACACAAGTGACAAATCAACAAGTTGTGGACCACTTCACATTAAATGAGAAACCCTCTACTGATAGGACAAGCCTAGCTATCTCAATCTCAATCCATTCCACTCTTGAATTAACATTAAGGAGCTTCCAAAGGACTCCTCGTCTCCCACTTCATCAAATTTCATAAATGAGCTAGGGGTAGCCAAGGCATGATTTTGAGCCTACAAATATCAGTGGAATGGGGACCAAAACAAGAGAGAAGCCAATGCAAATTTATGCTACCAAAGTATCAAGCCAATCAACATTCATATGTGTTCAAGGAGCTCACCATTGAGAGCTCTCATAGGACTTCTTTGAGGAGAGATCATTCTTGCAAGGAGAGGGAAAAGGGACCTGCCTTTAGGATATTCTTAGAGCCACTTTTATCTATTAAGTCTCTTTAGTGTCTCTGGGATGATTTGGAACTCTTTTCATCACACAATAAAAGGAACTTGCTTCCCTACCTCTTGTGTTCATTTCTTTCATATTCCACTGTTTCTTGAAATGTATTTCATGTTATTTGATAGATATAGTTACATTTCTCATTTTTTTAAAGTTTTTACCTTGCTAATCATTTTCTTGTTGGCTCTATGTAGGGAACACCAACCTTGTAATAGATAGGATTTTGGTACACCATTGCACTAGAAGACAAACAACAACTGGTTCATCTAGGTTTCATTTTATTCATCTAGAAAAATGGAGTTCAATGGGGTCTCTTCAAAATTTATAACTTTCTCATTCTCCTCCTCATTGTCATTCTAATTTTATACATAGTTATGCACTATGATCTCAATATTGAAAATTTCTCTACATAGGTCATCAAATTTTCTTTCCATTACATTTAGCTTATTTTTATGAACATAACTATACCTAACTAGATATAAATAATTAAATAATGACTGATAAGTGTAGCTAGTTATGAAAGGGCATCTCTTAAAAGGACATGACCTTTCATGAAGGGGCACCTGCCTAGGTATATAAACGGGGCCCTCATTTGTAACCAAAAATATATCACTTGTGCATTCAACATTATTATATATAAATATTACTTGTCCTATAATGGATACTTACATATTCCAGATATTTTAAATATTTGTGAGTATATAAACCTTTTTCAAAACATTGGTATCAAAGCTTCATTCTTCGATCCCGACCTTTTACCACAATCTTATTAGAGCTTTGTTCTTTGATTATGATAATAGACAAGGATTTTAGGCACAAACTCGATTTTCTTCAAGCTGAAGTCTTTGAAAAAGAAATATGCCACCTAGCCATTAATAAGGGTGTTATAAACCAAAAAAAAAAATAGTGTGTGTGCGAATATATATTCACACAATTTTTTTTTAAAACCAAGTAATAATATATAATAATAAAACATTAAAACAAAAAAATTGCAACAACAATAGTTTCTGCCATAGTTGTCGTGCTGCATCCACTTATAGTTGCCCCTACCGTACACCACACAACCACTGCCACCATACATAATCACCTCCTACTGCCATTGTTGCACCCTCCAACTGCAACCACACCTCTAGCCATAACCACTACTCCTCTAGCTGCCACATTGTACCTATGCCCTGCCCTATTCCCTCTTTTATATATAAATTAGAAGCACTCATGGAAAGATGCATGGTTCTTCCTTCCCACATGAACTCGTTGATGCAGGCGACACTGATTCACCCAATTTTCTAAAAAGAAACATGACCCAGGGAACCTATCTCTGTTGTGATAACAGGTTTGATTCTCCAAATCAATCTCTACCACAAACTCCTAAGCCTTATGAAGATGCCAAGGGAAATTCAAACTATTAAACTATGGATTAAGAATAATCAACATTGATCATGAAATCGATCATTAAACACTGAATTCAAAAGATTATCACAATCCAAGTTATCCATACATTGGTTTTCACGTTACTATTTGTATATTCATATCCTTTCATCCATAAAATTATTTTTTAGAGACGATGTTTAAATCAAGTGTTAAAAGCTAAAAATGATTCAACAAGAACCAATTTAAAGAAAAAACATTATCAATAAAAACATTAAGGTACCTTTCATATATATATCGAGAAGGTATTTATAAGTTAAAAAAAATGGACTACATTATCATATTCCAAAGTTCATTCATATATATATTATTGGAGTAAATTTTAAAAAGTTAAGTTATAGAAGAGTATATTCCTTGATATACGGTAAAAGGTTTTCTTTTTTTTCAAGGGATTTAAAAATATTTATTAACTTTTTCAAAAGAATTGAATATTTAAAAAGATAAAATAATTATTAAAAAAATTAAAAGGATCACTTTTAAAGTCAAAGTTAATTAAAAATAACTACAAGTTTAACTTAAAGTAAAAAGTAGATAAATTTTAAAATGATGAAAGGAAGATTCTATTATAAAAGTTGCACGATCTCATGTTTTGAATTATGTACATTAAAAGGAAATATATGAGGAAAAACGATTACTATGGTTATGAACAAGAATCGCGAGGAAAATTATATTAATGTTAATTTGAAAAATCAGTTATTAATTCCAGAATCAAATATAATTGAGAATAAATATGCTTCTTATTTTGAAACAAAATATAAAATTAATAAATTGCAAGAAATAATTGATGGTTATGAATCTGTCATTTCTTCTAAATCTTAGGCTCGAAGTAACTTTGATTTAACAAAGGGACTTAAAAAAAATCTTCCGGTTTTTACCTTCGTTGTTTAAAAGGGATTGTGTACGTTCATTATATATAATATATATATAGATATATAATGATATATATATATATATAAGCTTAAGATGATGACACTCCATGACATGACATTGAAGTTTGAATTGATAATACCTTCATTGGAAAACTTTAAATATATTTCAATACAACTGCTTCGAGAGAATCTAAAATCAATATCAAGGATGCAGAAGGAATTCGATAAAATTATCTCTCATAAAAAGAAATAAATCTCCCCCTTAAAAGATCATGGTAAAAAAATACTTGCACAAGTTAAGAAATTCAAGGCTATGGATTAGTCATTGGAAAACATAACAAAACAACTTAAGAAAAAGTATTGAAGTCTCAAGTAAAAATTTCCAAGTTGAGGATAAGGAAAATAAATACAAATCCCATTAATCCGATGATTAAAAAAGATGCCAATTTGATTGAAGAAAAACCCTGCTTCAATGTTGTAATATAGATGATGTAAATTCCAAGTGAAGATTCCATTATCAACCCAACAACACCAATATCTAAAGTAAATAAAGAAATCACCACGAGCATGACAAGAGAAAAATAGGTTACAAATACCTTATCAACGACCTCATCATAAAAGTAGACACCTTAATCAGTCAACGTATGAACATCATATAGGACATAAAAAACAAACTTATGCTCCAAAAAATGTCAATGACAACACAATACAATCCTTATGATAACAATTCATCCCAAGTATCCAATAATTGCAATATTCCACATAAGATTGATTTGGGATGGTTAGATTAGTGTATAGTGCAACAATTCTATACCACACTCATTCATATCATCTTGCATCATCAAGGATGATAGTTCTAAGAATTGAGAAAAAAGATAAGCTTTTCATTAATGAGATTTGAGGGAAAAACTCTTCTAAAGGGGAAGGAAATGTTATGAACACAACTGTCCATAACTATGTATAAATTTATAAATAATGATTAATAATAGTTGGTTATGAATGGGAATGTCTTAAAAGGAAATGACCGTTCATGAAGGGACACATGCCTAGGCATATAAACAAGGTCCTCATTTGTAACCAAAAACATATCACTTGTACATTCAAAATTCTTATATATAAATATTACTTGTCCTATAATGGATATTTACATATTCAAGATATTTTGAATATTTGTCAATATAGGAACATTGTTTGTTACAATTATGCAAAATATCTTGGTATTGTTTATCTTTCCCCTCCATTCTTTGAGAAATAATGAATTTATTGAGCTAATATAACTTTGTCAACTCCAATATATTTTTATCACATGTTCTAGAATACCCTTGGTCAAGGATCCAGCCTTAAAACTCTGTTTCCACTTGATCTTTTGACATTTTTTTGTCTTTTTTTCTACTGATAATAGTGTCAATTTTACTATGTCCTTTTTGGTTTTGGCTAAGAATCAACTACGTTGATCCTTTACTACCTACAAAACATCTATTTAGGTGCATTCCATGGGATAAAAAATGTTACCAATCAACTATTACCTCAAAAAGAGAACTCTAGCCCAAAAACCCCAAAAAAACATGAAAAAACAACCAAAAAAAAATTGTGTATGCCAGAATGATGCCTTTTTTAGGGTAAATTTTGAACATTTTTTTAAATGGTAGTAAAAAACAATATTTATTTATTTTATTATTATTATTATTATTTTTTTTTTAATGCAAAAGGATGAAGAAAACACCCTTAAAACAATAAGTGTTGACACTGGAACAAACAAAAATTGGGTTACAATCTTGATAATTTTTAGCAATGGAATTAAAGATAAAATATCAAGACTTTGAAAAACCATAAAATTCCAACAATTCTTGGATATGATGTTAAAGATAAAACATCATGTCTCAAAGCCTTATAATTCCAACAATTTCCATCCATGTTGTTAAAGCTAAGATATCTTAACTTTAAAAAACCCTAAAATTGTAATTGTTTTCAACCATATCATTAAAGATAAAATATAATAACTCACAAAAACCTTAAGATTTTGACAATTTTTCAGCCATGGAATTAAAAACCTTAAGTTTTTAACATATTTTAACCATGAAATTATGGACAAATTATATGACTAAAACAATTTTTAAAAATGAACAAGTAAATGAGAGATTCATTATTCCAAGATTAGTTTTTATTTTAAATGCTAAAAGTACAACTCTTTTCAAATCATAGCCTAAGACAACTTATCTTATTGCAACAGAAACCTAAAAATCAACCATCAAAATAAAGTGTCCCCTTTTAATGAGGCATTAAAATTTCAACATTTTAAAAACTATCTTATACCCAATGATAACAATAAATAATATCATGGTAATATCACTGCATAATTTAAAAAATCAACATTAATTTCTAATATTTCTTTACTTTTAATCAAAATATCAACTTTGGTAGATTGAATATAATATAAATTATTTTTGTAATTTTCATTATTACATTGTGGATATTCTAAAGAGATATTCTTCATAATTAAAACATATAATACAACAAGCATTGAAATGACTCATAAATTCATGTAAGATCATATGGAAGTCAAGCTATTTATTTCAAGTTACCATGCGAACATCATTTACATAAAATGTCTTAGACATTTACTCAAAATCACTCATAGGTTTTGGCACACCATCATAATCTACATCTTTAAATGAATGGCTAGATGCAGATGAAGATGATCCATATTTTTCTCTTTCATCAACTAGTGCCCCACCTGAGTCAACATGCATGCCCGCCATTTTAGGTTTCAAAAGTCTTCTATATCTACGACTAGGTTCAATAGACTCCAATCTCAACACCGTTTCTTCTAGTACCAACTTCAAAATATCTATGGTCTTGAAGCCAAGATTTTCTCTCTTTGTTAAATTGAAGTCATAAACAAGTATGTCAACATCCTCCAATTTTAACAGGTTTGTGTGACGATGATTTATGTTTGTACCTTTTTTTTCTTTTTCTTCCAATTTGTTTATCAACTAGCATCTCTAGCTTGTATACACCATTGAATGGGTGGGTATTTGTGGCATACCAATGTACTTCAACAACTGTAATATCTTCATTTTCTTTAGTGACCTTTATAACCTTGGCAACCCAGAATAAATAGCCATGTGGATCTCCATTTGCTAACACTGTTATCATGCAACCTTCCTTAAGATCATGCACATAACCCCTGTAAGGTATTCCATTGCTTCAAGTTGTGCACGTGATATTATATAACCAATATAGATTTCTCTTTCCTCGACCTGTGGAGAATTAATAATACCTTGAGATTGTTGTAATTCAACAATGTGTATTTCCTCATTTTCATTTGGCATATTTTGTAGCCAAATAAATGGAGTCTTCAAAAGTGTATCTTAATTTATTGATCTTGAAATGATATCACTTTTATTATTGAAAAAATATTCCCACCAAATTGAATCAACAACATCAAAGTACTCATATGTATCTCTAATACATATTTTAATTTCTTCCAGGAATTCAAAATAATTTATATCTCTCTTATGCCTTTGTGCATTATGGAGTTCAACAACTGATTGTAATAACAATATCTTTGATGTAAATATTGGATGATTTGGAATGAACTTCAAAAATGCTAAACCTGATGACGACCACCATTCAACAATAGTTGAATACTTCTTGCCGCATATAAGTGTTTTCCAATCAATTTTTTTTATATGAAATTGATGTTGGAAGCTAATGCCATTAAGTTGTTTAATGCTTTTCTCCTCAACATCTGATCCCAAAATAAACATTCGCATGTCAATAGTTTTTTCCAACACATGAAAAACATGTGTTGGAATGTATGATTTCTTAATACATTCAATTAATGATGTCAGTCTCCCAACATCCTTCCTCCGCAATGTTACTGAAAATTATTGAACATCTGATCAATATGGTCATAAGTGTGCCCAACAAGAAGGAAACCAACCTTTACCTTTTTAAAAATTATCAATTCAACAAGCATGTTTAGATATCCAAAAACAACTTGATTTTTATTTTCACGACTTGTGTTGTCTAATTTTAGATACAAAACTTAGGAAAAATATCATACCAATGAGAAACCACATCATGGATTATAGTTACGGTTATATTTGCATCATTATGAATATTTGGAGTTGTGAAGTAAACCCTTGCCAAATATCTTCCCATTAAAGACCATACAACCAACCAAGTGAAACTGAATAGAATTTTCCTCCTGTAATATTTTTGGTGTGCAGACAAAATGTGGTAGAAGTGTTTTCTTTTGGTCCATACCATCAATTATCAAACCCAAATATTTATTTGGATTATCATAACACTTATTTTGATTCTTATAAAATTTTTGTCTTTCACTTGTTTTCTGATTGCAATGCTCTTGAAGTGCTTTGACAATGGAATATGCACATATAATAAAAAACTATTAATAAATATGTTTTCATAGTTGATAACTATCCAAATTTTAAAATAATGTTATGAATGCATACCTATTTTGCTCCTTAACACTTATCCATTTTTTTTTATCTAAGAGAAGCACATGTACTACAAACCCCCATCCTTGTCTTCTTAGGAATATGAACATTGTTGAATTTGTTCTTCCATATCCTTGTAAAATATGAATATGTAATAAAATTACCATCTCCTTTATCACCTTCTGCATATTCTCTGTATAAGTTGTAGATTTATCATCTTGAGAAATTATTTGGAATATGTATTATGTCTTTATTTGGCATACACTCTCCATGCTTTGAAAAGAAGTCTTTCATCCATGACATTGCAATATTTGCTAATGGCCCAACCTCTCGTCTATAACATACTTCTGAATACAATGTGGGATTTTTTTCCAGTCTTTCTTGGATTCTTGAGAAATGAAAATTACCAATTGAATGCAACATTTCGAAAGCCTTTCTACAGAGCAATACATTCCCAATATGATAATCATAACCTACTAGTGTAGAATGAATGCAATCCACTAACTATGAATTTTGCGTGCTTTTATTCATTGACAAATATCTCTTCCTTTGCTCCAAAGAAAAATTGAAATCCATATGTTTCAAGCAATCCTTTCGAATATTTTGGATTGATATGAATATGTCCACTCCCATTCCTAGATACAATATTTGTTTGCAACGTCTCCATCATTTCATTATCCTATATAGAAGAATTTTCATCATCATTAGGAGGAATAATATCCTTACTATGATCATTCTAAACATAGTTAGGAAATTCATCACCATCATTGCTTGGAAAATATTCATTACCGTCCTCACTTGAAGGAAATTATTCAGTACCAAAATCTACGCCTTTGCAATCCCAACTCAGGCGAAATTATTCACCATCTTTATATGTGCTTTTGAAATCCTCCCTTGGAGGATTCAATTCATCATCACCATGAGTGTCTTTGAAGCACCCACTTAGACAAAATGCATTATTTGCATATGTGCCTCTAAATTATCATTTGCAAGAAACTCTTCATCCTCCCCTTCATAACTGGTGCTCTCATAATCCTTAAGTTTGGGACTAAGTGGAAAATATGACTCTCTATTCATCGTAAAATGATCATTTGTAGGAAATTATTCATCCTCCCCTTCATCAGTGGTGGTCTCATAATTCTTAGGATTAGGACTAAGTGAAAACTTTGAATTTCTATTTAATGGAAATTCTTCATTCTCCCCTTCGTTAGTGGGTTCTCCCATAATCCTTAGGATTAGGACTAAGTGAAAACTTTAAATCTCTATTTAATGGAAAGTCTTCATCCTCGCCCTCCCATTCCTTAGTGGTGCTCTCATAATCCTTAGGATTAGGATTATGTGTAAAATTTGACTCTGGAAATTCTTCATCCCCCTCTTCATCAGTTGTGCTCTCATAATCTTTAGGATTAGGACTAAGTGGAAAATTTGACTCTGAAAATTCTTCATCCCCCCCTTCATCAGTGGGATTCTCATAATCTTTAGAATTATGACTAAGTCGAAAATTTGACTCTCTATTTACTGGAAATTCTTCATCTTGCCCTTCGTCAGTGGTGCTCTCATAATTCTTAGGAATAGGACTAAGTGGAAAAATTGAATCTTTATTTATAGGAAATTATTTTTGGTACCCATCATCAACGTTGCTATCATCATGCTTAGGATTAAGGCCAAGTGGAAAGTTTGAATCTCTATTGATAGTGAAAGTATTCTTGTTATATTCATCAATATGCATAGAGTTGTTGCGTGATGAAGATGTTGATGCTGTGGAATGAAAAACTTCACTATTAGAAGAATCCATGACTTTCAACCAAACGATTTCAGATGAGACAAATGCACCCTCCCAATGACGTTCCCCCCCCCCAAAAAAAAAGTTTGCCGAAAATATTCCCTCCAAAAATTTAGTTTGAAATATTTCCCTCCAATTTTTTTTTTTAT
>APFE031595617.1:0-10225 GCA_000404065.3 Pinus taeda | reverse complement strand
GGCCGAGGGGTTGATTCCTCGTTGGATCGGGAATCAACCCCTTTGCCCAGCGGGGGTTTGAAGGCCTGCAAGTGGGCCTGCTGGGCCTGTGCAAGCCCGTTTGCAGGCCTTCGGCTCCCCATTTAAGAAAAATAAATAAAATAAATAAATAAATAAGTTCCTAAGGTGGGTCAATCTAGTAAAGCCAAACATGTTTCTTTTGAAGATGTGGAAGTTGAAGCTGAAGTTGAAAAATATGTTACCATTAGTGAGAAGGAGACTAGAACTCTTGTTCAAAAGGAGAAAATAAATAAAACACAAAAAAAATGGCCACAAATGTCTCTCTTCTAGTTGATGATGAAGATATTTTTTATTTAGAAGAAGATATGTTAACTGGTAAGAAAAAGAAATCAAAATCTGGTCAATTTGTAAAAATCACAGGCAACATTGAAGATTAAAGTGAAAGCTTTAAAGGTAACAGAAAAATCATAACACTAGGTGCTAATTTAGAGGATGACATTACTAAAACAAAACAAAATTCCATTTGAGATCACTTGATGAAGAATAAATTAATTAATGTTGGCAAAACATTTCAGCTTAATGTCAGCCAATTCTATAGGCCAAAAGAAGCACAATCTCAATATCAAATTAAAAAGTCACATCACCTACATATCCATAATTTGAAAACATTGTTCAAGTACAATCCATATGCACATGTGGTGGATTATGTGGTTCTTGTTGATCCAAATAAGGTTTCCAACAAAGAGGAATTTGAGAGGACACGATGTTTTGAATACAAATATTATGTAATTGGAGGGAACCATTCAGTGGAGACAAAAAGACAACTGAGTGAGGAATATCCTAATAACTCTCTTTTTGAAATAGTAAGATGCACCATTTATGTTGGTTAAAAAAAAACATAAGCAAAGTTATTGACATGGGATCATAATGCAGATAATGAGTATAGAATGTCTTTGAATTTCATCGTAGGGGTCAAATTTATTCTTAATGAATTTGTAGAAAAATGTGCTGGGGATAAGACAAAAGTCAGTCAAAGCTTTCAGAAGGAATGTTGTATGGAAACAAGTTATCGAATTGAGGATAAAATTAATTCAAAAGGTGGAAAAGTGAATTCACATTTATTGAGAGACATGGATAACATTTTCCAATTGGCATTTAGAATTGGGGAGATATGGGAATTGGTTGATGAGACTTTCGACACGTGGGATAATATTGACATAAAAAATCATAAGGTTAAAAAGTCTAAATCCATAATACATAGAAATAGTAAGACAGGTACTGAAATGAAGCAACTTCTAGATGATATGACTATCACATCTTGGAGAACATTGCGAGTGAAGGATGAAAAACTAGTCAAATCAATACTATGTTGTGTGAAGTCAAGTGAATTGTCATTTGACGAATTGTGCTCGAAATTTCAAAAGTAAGTTTGTTGAATTATTTTTACTTTTTCTTGGATTATAATTTTCTTTTAAATATAACATATTGTTATTGGTAGTATTTTTTATACATATCACTATATTAACAATTTTTATTTTATTTATTCAAACACAAGATTTATATGAAAATACAAGAACATATGGTTAATATGTTGAATGAAGAGAGTTGGAATGATGTTGCATGCAACTACCCAGAATCAAGTTCTAGAACAACACTTAAAGATTTTTATCTTGCATTCAAAAACGTTTGTTGATTTTTACATTCACATTCATTAATATAATATATATATATGATGTGTGTGTGTGTGTGTGTGTGTGTGTGTGTGTGTATATATATGTGTGTGTGTGTGTGTGTGTGTGTGTGTGTGTGTGTGTGTTGTGTGTATATTATATAATATATATATATATAATATATATATATATTACAAAAAGGATGCATATGGAGTTACCAAAATACTTTCAAAAGATTTATTGAAAAAATTAAGTTGGAAAGGCTGAGAAAGCAACGTCTTTGGAATGTTGAACTTTATCCTACTTTTACACATTTCAATTGGAATGGGCTCGACACTATCCAATATCAAATAATGCAAGGTGATTGTGAAAACATGGCAAAACTCATATCTAAAAGAGAATATGCCCTAGTTATTGCAGACATTCCTCATGGTTTCAATTTCTTAGACATTGGATATGATAGTGAACCTTATACTTATCAAGATTTTAATAAATTGTTTATGGGCTTTCAAGAAGTCACAACATCACCACTTTGGAGATTTGTGACATTTCATTCAGTTACACAATTTGCAATGCTATTAATAAGCTTCAAGGGAAAAGCAAAATCAAAGATGCAACTTACATGGTAATACATTGGAATTGTATGTTTGATTAATGCTAATTTTTTTTTTAAATTTATGTACAAGTTAATTGGACTTTTACTATGTCATTTTACAAGTAAAAGTCAAATATTATTTCTTCTCGATATTAGCCAATTATAAGTGATTGTGAGTTCATACATGTTGAATGTTGGACAAAAGATGATAGTTAGAAGTTTATTCTTCTGAATCGAGTATATGGGAAGAGTAATAGGCAAGTATTGGTTCATGATGTTGTCGTAAGAAAGCCAAAATATGAGGATAAAGATGCAAAATGAGATATAGTTAACATTTATAAAAAACCACAAGCATTGATTAACTATCTTATAGATTTATGTTCAAATGGAGGAGATTGGGTTTTGGATTTATTCTTAGGTTCAGACAAGTTTTATTATATAAAATTGAATTTTAATATTATATTATGTTATTTTTTATGTGTTAATACTAATTTACTTAATTATTTCTTTTGTGCTTGATGATTAGGTACAACACTAACACGTTTCCTGCAAAATGGAAAAATTGCATTGCCATTGAAAAAGACCCACTACAATGCAATTTTATTCAACAAAAACTTAATGCTCTTCAATTTCTTCCAAGTGCCATGCAAGAAGTTGGTTTGAGGAAAGGAAATTTTAAGGAATCACATGTTGCAAAAAAAGCAAAGGAACTTCAACCAATGTTATATGGGATGATTCGAAAATGACACTTTAGGAGATTTGCATATATGAAAGATCCATTAGAAGAGGAAAATGACCAAATTGAAGCAGAAAATATTGTGGAAAAAGACAATAATGAAGCTCTAGAAGATGATTGACATGGACTATATGATATTGTTGATGAACTTTAAGTTATGCTTGCAAATCAAGCTCAAGTTTTTAGAGCGATTGATTCGTTTTACTTGTAATGTTTTGACTTTGAGATTTTATGAGAAGAATGAGTATTTTATTATTGTTATTATATGTTTAATATTTGTATTATTTGATTTTCATTTTATTTTTTATGTGAATCATTATTTTTTGTAAAAAAACTGTGATTACTATTAATTTTTAACATAAAATTCATAAAAAATGCTATTCTTTTAAGTGTTTTTGTTACGGTTTTCCCATAAAAATCATTTATTTGACATGCCATTTTTAACAAAAAGTCTCAAAACATATATTTTTTCATTATATTTATATTGAAAATATGTATTTTTTTGTCAAATGTTTAAAATTATTATTTTTTTAGTGACAATTATTTGATGTGCATTGAAATATGTATATTTTTTTCTAAGTTTAATGTATTAAAAAAGAAAGGGGTAAAATTACAATGAGGCTTTGGCCTCTGTTGTGCTGAACAAAAATATTAGTATGGAATCAAAAACCAAAAAGCATGACTGCCCACCGAGGCGAAACCACACTGAAAGTGTTCATACTTAATGCCCACGCAGGGGCCCAGAGCTTTAAACAAAACCATAACTCAACCAAAATGAAACAAGTGGAATGAAAAGTCATAGAAAAAACAACAAATCAGAACCTGGAGAACACAACTGTCAAGCAGGACTCACTAAGCATCTCGTGGAGGCTCCTCCACAAATCGATAGTCGTAGTCCACCCTGTCCACCAACTCTTCCTCGATACGAGAGCTGTTGTCATTCCCCTCCACCACCGTTTCGGACGTTCCTCCCCAGCTGCCAACTATATCCTACGTGCCACTCGAGCATCCAACAACTGCATGCTGGTCGCCAGCCAAAACCTTGCCATGCAGGGTGCCACCATGACCAGCTTTACGCCTAAGCAACACAATCTTCGCCTTTTCACCTGCTCCCATGTTTTCATCAGCTCCCTTATTGCACGTCATCTCTGCCTTCCCTCTGGTGCAGGTATTTTCTTCCTTTGGTTCAATACCCTGAGCCTGAGCAGCTTGCACCTCCTGCTGACTCAAATCTTCGCTGAAAGTCACAGTGATGGTAGCAATAATTGCGGGGTGATTCAACGTGCTCTGAAAACAAAACTGGGTAGTGTGGTCAAGAGGGCCTGTCGCCTGGAAGGCATCATTCGTTCTTCTGGTCTCAGAGTTCTGTGCCCGTCCTCTGCCTCTACAGGTATTCGGGTAATGGCTAGTGAGATGACCACTAGACTGATCAGAAGAGGGGGTGGATGAAGGGGTATCCGATTTAGGGATGGACGAGCAATTGATGCATCCTCGATTGCTGTCGTATCTTCTCCTCATCCTGTGGCGAGTCTGTGTCATGGCGTGGTTAGCAAAAAGGGGATTATAATTTTGGATAGGGAAGACAAAGGTAAAATCAGAATAAAGGCCTGGTGAGGAGTGATTCACTCTGGGATTATTGCTGTTGTTAAGCCTTGAAGCAGAGGAATTTTGGGTAGAATCCAGGATGCATTGTGTGGTTTGGGTGAAATGGAATCCATTTCCCAAATCCACACAATTGAGTAGCCAACAATAATGTCCTGTGACTGTGCGTGAGTTCGGCTCCTCCGATTGGCGGGGGTAAGAGCATCTGAGCGATGAGGGGGTGAAAGTGTTCTGGTCCGCGTTCTCCATGTTTTAATCTTGCTGCAACTGTCTCGATCTGAGCCCCAGCATACATGAGCCTGCATGTTGATAGTGCCATGCCATAAATTGGCATGTGAGGAGACGCAGGTGACCATATGGTTCGGTCACCTGCCATTCACCTGTCTTGTATGCATTAATGACCTACTAATCACCTGCATCCAGGTGATGTGCATTGAAATATTAATTAACATTACATAAACATATCGAAAATACTAACTTTAAAATATTGACCATTTTTTTCTAACTATTCGAAAAAATGAAGATTTCATTACAAAAAAAATTGAAAATAAAAATAAAAAAACAGAAATACATAAATACACTTAAAAATAAACATCTCAGGGAAGAAGAAGACATTAGAAAATTTAAAGTGTCAAAATAAACCCTCTAAAAAAGGGGTTGATGTTGCATCAACACTTTTCAAAACCAGCGTGAAAATCACCCACATTTAAAAAAAATATGTTCATATTTGATACATAAGAAAATTTAAAGAGCCAAAAATATGCTCCAAAAAAAAGGGTGTATTATGAATAACCACTTTTCAAAATTAGGTGATTTTTTTGCTACCTCAAAAAAAAAAAAGATAATCGACAATTTTCTCATTTGATCGGTAACTATGTTGATATTGAATTTATGTGTGTAGTGGGTGCTTTTTAGCAGTCGCGTTTCCTTTGGAAATCCCTCATCTACTACTTTTAGGTATAAAGATTTTGGTTCCAAGTCACATGGTTGGAGGCTTGGAATGGATAGAAAATGTTGACCACTTGATGGATGAGGGAGTATCAATGAGGTCATGGGGTTTCCCAAACAAACTAGCAAGTAGATCTTTAGGCACCATAAGGGGATTTCTAATTTGACCAATAAGGATAGTAGAGGACAAAGTTCAATTATGATTAAAAGGATATTCCAAGGATCATGTATCCAACAACTTTAAGATATCGTAAGGTTGGGGTTAACATTAATAGAGGAAAAATCCCTTATAGATCCATGTAGCAGTAAGCCCTAAGATAAATTCATTCAGGAAAACATAATTATATTATGAGAGATTAACTTAGGGATTGTATATAGAGCTATTGTAAGAAAACTTGATAGGGTAATGAGACGCTGCCACCACTCAAGCTTCCCAAAAACTCAATTTGAAGGAAAATTTCCTTCACTCCATTGAAACTAAACTAATATAAACATCGTAACCCTTAGAAAACTCAAGACATAATGCCAAGAATGAAAGCTTGAGACATTAATTGATGAGAATTGATTTGGACTAAGTACGATGTGCCTTGACCCAAATCCATTACACTTGGTTCATTCCTAGTATCCATCTAAAAGTAGAGCACTATCGTTCCTATAAATGAACCAAGGTTTAAAATGTTCCATCCTTATATTTTCCACAATTTGAGGTAGTCTCGTTAGCCTACGCACATAATGTTTCAAGATACTCTCTATATATAATTCCCTTCGTCGATTTCCCATCATCCTTCCACCACCAAAACACATCATTAACTATGCTTAACACTTAGTACTCTTCATGCTACTTCTAGGCACATGAGAAACATCTTAAAATTACCCTTACTAAACCACTTTAAATACATACCTTTGACACCTCATTTAGTAAATAATTAGAGCTTTACAAAATATTAATAATATATATATATTATATATAATATATATATTATATATATATATCCGAGATTATTTGCCATAAACATGTTTACTTCATACCCATATTTGATTGATTTTATTTTATATCTACTGATCTTAAAAACATGTTAGGAATGAAAAAATTCTATAAAATCTATAAATTATTTAATATAATAATTGTATAAATTATTTTATTAATAACTAAAAAAATTATAATCAAAACCTTTAACTTACAACTAGTTAGCTATAATATTAAGATTTTGACCGTTGGAAAAAACTAAAATTTATTATGTCATTTAAATTATGTATCTTCCAATGCACACCCACTGACCAAAACAAATATTTTGGATAAGTAATACACAACATCTATATTGGTAATAGGAGGTATTTTTTTTGGGTTAAGAATTAAAGTTTTATTATAACCAGATACCTAAAATTTTATGACAATTTTTGTTTTTATACCATCGAACATGCAAGAATTTAAATAATATCAGAATTACATATTAATATATATGAACACACTACCATTGATATGCAAACATCATCAACATATAATATTAACATTATAACTTAATATATACACAAAAATAATACAGTGGCTACGAGCGTACACCATATGCATATGCATTAACATAAAAGTATAAACTATCCTTAAATAAACATAACCCTATGAACTAGTTTTTTGATTAAGGACCCAATCCCCAAAAAGAAAAGAGAAGAGTGTATATGCAATGTGCCTTAAATGGTGTAAACATATTTTTTAGTGCATAGTTGAAGTACTATTTCATAGGTAGTATCCATAGGCTTAAGATATTATTTCCCTCCTTAGCAGCCACGAGGGGTTTCCAAATATAAAGATTCCTTAAAAGTTGACTTATATTCTTTTTCATGTTATGCTTCTTCTAATTCTTGGGTCTCACTTTGTTTCCTCAACAAAGGGATTGCACATATTTATAATAACTAGCTAGCTATTTTAAATATTATTTTTATAGTTAGTTGTTGTGTGGCTTTTATCATCCGAGAATAGATGTGGAATTCTGATTATTATTATTATAAATATTTTGAGGTTAAAAAATAAAAATAAAATGAAATATTATAATGTATATATATATATATAATTTAGATTTATTTTAATTTTTAATTTCTTATTGCCTTCAAAGAATTAAGGTTGGAGAATGTAAAAGTGTAAATTTACTTTGAAGTCTTGCGTTTAAAATTTATATATTAAAATTACATATTTAAAGAAATTTGACTTTTCTGCTAGATTTATACTTTGAGAGACTTGATCCTGGCTCCACCCTTGATATTTTCTCTGGAAATTAAATAGATCTAACTAGCTATTAAAAATTAATTTTTAATATATGGAAAAATTAACTTATTTTTTTTTCAAATTAATTTTATGAATATAATAAAGAAACTTGTTTTAAGAAAATGTAGATATTAGAAATAACATCTATAAAATAAATTTATTAATATATATTGGTATATTAAATTTAGAGGAATTAGTGGATAATTGGAAAATATATATAAACATACCATCATAAATTAAATATAAAACAAGGCCGCATAGCTAGCCTTATGTACTGCTTGCTTTGATTATTGAACTTTGAAATTATGAAAATAAATGTTTTTTCTATACCTAAGTAGTTAGTATGGCAAGTCTGAAATAATGGCCAACATTTGCATAATACGAAGGCAAAGATAAAAAATAATAAACCTAGCAGACCCCACCTAAACCTAATTCTATATGTACCTTTCTATTTATGTACCATTAATCATTTTTGCAGATTTTAAATGGAATCCTTCATACCGGTTAAGTTAAAGATAAGATCGACATTGGTTGTTGTCCATGTTCAATTGAATACACACAAATTAATGATCGGTATCAATTCGAGTAATACAAAGTCACCGGTTAAGTTAAAGATCATATCGACATTTGCTGTTGTCCATGTTCAATTGAATACACACAAATTAATGATCGGTATCAATTAATATTTTTTTCAAAAATGTGTAGTGTTAACATATTATTTAAAAACCATTTTAAAAAATACATATGATTATAACATTAATTTTAATATAATAGTTATAATTGTTGTTTTTAATGTTTAAAGAAATTCAATTAAAAAACAATTTAAATGTAAATATGCGGCTTTGTTTGGATGTAATCTAATTTACTATTGCATTAGAGTATGTATTACGTTTTTCTATGTTTTTTTCAATAATAAACAATAACATTTATTTATATTGATGGTCAAACAATAAGAAATTAAAGGTTAAGATTAGCCTTCATTCATCATAAATGGCATAAAACAAATTTAGTAGTAAGAGCATTCAATTGTTTCTCTCATGCAAGTTGATAATCTTGGAAGGCCATAATCCAGGGAGAGATAAAAATAGCTAAATTACCGTGCCTCCATAAAATATCAAAGCTCAAAAAATTGGTCCACACATTGAACTTAAATCCATTGGCATCTTGATAGATCTAGAAGGACAGAAAGTCAAGCAAACAAATATCTAATTATTTAAATTTTTTGAAAATTTAGTAATAAAAATAAATGCATAAAATCTAGATTTTGTAGGATGGAAAAAATATATCTCATCAAACTGATATCTTGACCATGACCATGATTTCATCTCACGTGCTCTCAACAAAGTTCAAACGAATGCTTTCAACGTCCTTTCAATTTAATTTTTGATATCATTCGACTATTTTCTAAGAGTAGAGGGTACATGTGATACTGGTTGAGATAGATTTAGCTAAAGAAAAAAGCTTTTATTGGGCGCAATATGCTTTCCCTTTCGAACATTTTACGTTTTTTTTTTTATTATCTAGAAGTATTGCTTTTTTGGAACTGCCATAAGGCGGACATGGGTTAATTTCATATATTGTATGTGAAAAAACATCTTATGTATTTCATTTATTCATTTCTCTCGTAGATAGATGAAACTCTGCGTAATCTTTATCTAAATATGTTGCCAAAATAAGTCAATCCATTCTCTCGACAAAACGTTTAAAATAATAATGGAATCTACAAATTGAAATTGAAAGGCCAATTTTCATGCATATTATTTTCATATATTTATATTGATATAGTCATATAACGATTGATCTGTTCAAAATTGATATCTTTCTCATCATTTTCCGAATGAGTGGGCGCTCGGTCCTTGATTCTTCAAGATCATCTCATCCTTCTTGTTCGTTTTCTTGCCATATCCTGAATTGAAAACTAAATTGGGATCAAAATTGCGATTGTAATATCTTTTCAATTGGAAAGATATTAAAGATGCGGAAATCTAACCAATTTGAGTGCAAGGTTTTAGGAGTACGACATACAATCCGACTGCGTAAATAATGATTGCTTAATAAGACTCTAATTCGGTGACTCCTATATCCAACCCTATAGAAAAGTTAATGCGGTCTGACATGGCCGCTCGATACCCAGATATAACACGTGTGCGGTGATGACTAGGAAAAAAAAACGACGTGTTATATCGGGCTATCGAGCGGCCATGTCAAGCCACATTCAAAAAACTTTGCTATAGGGTTGGAAATAGCATTTCCCCTCTAATTCTATAGGCCAATTAGAATTTGAAATAATTAAATTTAAAAATTAAGTTTAAAAATTAAAAAAAAAAATTTCTTTAACTTCCGTAATATCCACCTTATAAAATTTTAGTTTATTTTTTTGTTAACTGAGAGTAATGTTACAGTCATTTTTGAATATG
>APFE031595611.1:50000-74563 GCA_000404065.3 Pinus taeda | reverse complement strand
ACCATACTATGACGCTGACTTTGGGTCGATTGAGACTGGTCTGGGACCAGTGGTACATACTCCGAGACTGACTTCGTGTTAGTGCAGTACTGGTCTGGGACCAGTGAGAGTGGTACATACTATGACGCTGACTTTGGGTTGGTTGAAACTGGTCTGGGACCAGTGGTACACTCTCTGAGACTGTGATACTGGTCTGGGACCAGTGGTAGGAGTGGTACTTACTATGAAGCTGACTTCGGGTCGGCTGAGACTGGTCTGGGACCAGTGGTACGCACACTGAGACTGACTTTGAGTCAGTGGAGGATGATACTAGTCTAGGACCAATGGAGTTGTACTCACTATGACGTTGACTTTGGGTTGGTTGAGACTGGTCTGGGACCAGTGGTACATACTCTGAGACTGACTTTGAGTCAGTATGATATATCCTCGATCATTTCTTCTTCTTCATAATTTGGACAAAAGCAGAGTAGAATAGAGCAAAACAGTACCGATCAGTATAGGGCAGAACAAGACAAAGCAGAACAAGCAGAATAGAGCAGAGCGGGGCAAGGGTCAGGCTGTACAGGGCAGTGCATTTGATGGATGAATAGTAACGACCGATAGACAGATTGCAGATGAAGTTCTCCATGGTTGAGAGTGTTAAAATTGGAAACCAGGGCAAAACTTCATGTGGGTCATCTTATTCATGGCCGATAATATTTTTATTAGATTCCTCTAGTCGAGAGGTGTAGGATTGATATAAAAATCATCCGATTCCGATAAGTATTCATGGAGATATGAATTTATTTTGATTATGGAACTATTATCAAGCCGACCTACAACTCATGTAGGCTCAGAAGCCCAATAGTCGCATCTATTCAAACACCAACATTGTGTATAAATATAAGAGGAATTTTCCTCACTTGCACTCACTCTTCTCATCACATATCTCTCTCTCTCTACTGCAGAGCAATGAGTCTCTTCTCTACTGCGCAGAAATGGGTCTCTCTCTCACACATGTGAAGCCATAAGTTGTTGAACCTGAAGCTGCAACTGCAGATCCAAAGATTGACCTATGTGGCCTAGAAGATCTCCTCTTTGGAACTGTGTTGTAGGTTCATCTGAACCTCCTCTAAAATCCACAACTTTTGGTGGTGGAATGAAGTCAATCCAACGAACGGTTTGCAAGATATCGACTGCCCTAGTTTGAAGCCGGAAACTGCTTGAACTGAAGTTGCAACTGCAGAAGTAAAGATTGACCTGCGTGGCCTAGAATATCTCCTCATCTGAACTGTGTTGTAGGTTCATCTGAACCTCCTCTAAAAGATGCAACTTTTGGTAGTGGAATGAAGTCAATCTGACGAACGGTTTGCAAGATATCGACTGCCCTAGTTTGAAGCCAGAAACTGCTGAAACTGAAGCTGCAACTGCAGAAGTAAAGATTGACATGCGTGGCCTAGAATATCTCCTCATATGTACTGCGTTGTAGGTTCATCTGAACCTCCTCTGGAAACCGCAACTTTTGGTAGTGGAATGAAGTCAATCCGACGGTCGGTTTGTGAGATATCGTGTGCCCTAGTTTGATAATGAAGCCGCTAATGCTGATGCTACTGATCTAGGGTTTGCTACTGCTGATATGAATCAGATTTATTGTACTATTTCTCTCTGCTGAATTAATGAAGATAAAAGAAGATTTGATCAAAGGGTTTCCCCACACATTGTGGGGTTTGTCCCTGGCTAGCCGCCACATCTTGTGTCTCTTGTCTTGGCTTGTTTTCTGTCGATCGTTTAATGTTCTATCCGCACTTTACTTTATATATATGTGATTGTTAATCTGTGGAATATAATAAGAAAAAGAAGTAAACTGTTACAAGCATAGAACATACCATAACTTAACAAGTAGTCGATGCTATAATCCTTTGTTTGGATAATTTTGTAGCTTTTAAATACAATAATATAGAGGAAATTATGTAGTCTACTTTGGAAGCATTCCCTACAATGTCTAATGTCTCTAAGTTTTCTGAGAAAGTGATTCCTATTATATTTGAATTTGCCATAGGTAGATAACCTCTCCCCATAATACTACCTGTTGTAAAACTTCCAGGGAAGTGGAAGTACAAAATTTTTCAACAAGGATCAGAGCACATACCAACAATCCATGTGTCACGGTCATCCCATTCTGTAAGTTATATATTGTAAATGATCATAGTAAACCTTGAGTCTATGTAACAACCTAGGTAAGCCTATAATTTGATGGCAAAATTCTATCCTGGGAGGTTTTTAAACCTCGCTGATTACCTGTGTTTTTCGACATGGCTAATTAGAAGAGTATTTTCCCTTTAGCTTAAACTCCAAAGCTAGGGTGAAATTTATTGTTGAATTCTTAGGTGAGTCTGAGTGTTTTTAGTCGAGTGGGATGTAAAAGTGATTTGGAGATAATTTAAGTTAATTGGCTTAATTATTTTATTACAAATCACTTGGTTTACAAGATGATATTCTATCACAAATGGGTTATGTGTCTTGAGGATCTATGACAAATGTTGTGTAAATTAATTAATTTTTATGCAAAATAAAATTAAATTATTTAGCCAAAAAATTAATTAATTAGAGTCAAATTAAATTGTCTTAGGAAAACAAATTCCCCAATTGGAAAAATTCGTGGGTCTTAAAAGAGTCAATTTTGAAAAGTCCACCAAGAGAATATTGTATATTTCAAAAAAAAATTGGACCCTTGGGCTTGGTAGTTAAGTCAAAGTCAAAATTTTGAGGAAATTAGCTCAAAATATTTAATTTTGAGCTAATTAATGTGGAGTTAAATGATAAATTCAAAAATTCCTCAAAAATAAAAAATAAGGGCAAAGATTAAAAGATTTTGAAGTGTGACAATGATCAAAGAAACTAGCCGTTATTTTTCCATTTGAAGGATTTATTTATAAATTAGAGTCATTTGAGTCTCTAGTTATCTTGATCTTTAGCTAGAATTGATGTTGAAGCATTTTGCAAATTATTGTTTTGCTGAAAATTATTTTTTCTACTATAATAAAAGACTTTGGGGTGCAACTCGAGGTGTTTTTGTTCGTTGATCTGTGGTATGTATTGACTACGAGCTTCATATGTGGTGCTTTACTTTATATATTTTGAGATAATACATAGTGTTTGTAGGTACTCAATCCCTGGTCTCCAAGTTTACAGACTATGAGCAAGGATCATCTTGTTTGGATTCCTAGTTTTTATATGGTGGATTAAATCTTCGTTAGATCTATAATGAACAATCATTTTTCTGAAGCGTTTTAGTCGTTCTATTAAGAAAAAATATTATAAAAATTATTTTCTCAAAATTGATTTAAAAACTCATGTACAATTCGTGAAATAATTTTGTAATTTTAAGTGTAATTTTTTTCTTTCTAACTTGGGTTGGGGTTTTAGATATATTTTGTATATATTTGGAGTTTGGGTGTTTCTATTCTCGTTCTTTTAGGTTGGATCAAGGGATCAAGTGAGATAAGAGCTAGATTTTGGCCTTTGAGGGTAAGATCTAGTTTCTTGACAATTTTGCAGGGAGATTTACTAAAGATTTGATGACAAAATTCAAAACTGGAAGAGATTTTTTTGTCAAGACACAAGTTTTCAGTGTTTGGCCTCCTCTTGCCATTTTAGCACTCGATCTATCATTTCAACCCTTTTATCACCACAAATTGGCTTTCCTTAGCCTTGTTTTCCATTTTCTTAGCATCTTTTGCCTTAAATTGACCCGAAACCCTAACCTAAAGTTTTAAGGCTAAATATTTGGCGGTTTTGTAGGTTTAAGGTTTCAAAATTCATATTTTTCAAATGACAACATGATCAAAAAATTTCAACGAAATTCAATCATGGGATCTTCAAGGTCTTGGGTCTAGGGTTTGACCTCTAAACCCTTGTTTTGCTTCAGTTTTATTACAACAGTAAAATCATTAATATCCAAGCCCTAAAATCACATTTTAATTGGTCAAAATCGATTAGAATTGCAAAATCTAAAATTTCAAATTTTTTGGCCACTTGGGCATCTCTAATTTGACCTAGATATAACATTTTAGCTTGCTAGAGTTCATTGCATAACTGTGAAATTCAAGTATAATATATTTTTGAAGCATATTTTTAATAAAAAATAAAAAATTTGAATTTTTAGTTTCTGACAAGTTTTTACTATTTTTAGGCATTTTGGACATTATCTCTAGTATTTTTAGCTTGTTGATCTGTCAGTGATTTACTATTGTAATAAGTTTATCAATTTTAAAATTTGTTGAATCACACTTCCTAAAAACCTTGAAATTAAATTTTTTGAGTTCTAATGCATTTTTACTACTTTTGGGCATATTGGCCATATTTTTTTGGCATCTTTAGCTTGCTAATATGTGGTTGTTTACTGCTATAAACTAACAAAACAGACTTGAAATATCACTGAATACATCATTATAGTAGGCAAAATAATTTAATTTATATTTGATGGTCATTGGAATTTTTTGTGTTTTATGTCTAAGGCAAATTTCATGATTTGAAATGGTTTTCCTCACTGTTATTATAACGTTGATTAAGTCTGAATTTTTTGAATTCTCGCTGCTTATATAAATTGTCTTCGATTTGAAATTGACTTATCTCATCTTTGCATTCAGAATCTAACATTGATATTGTTGATTGGCATAATATCTTGTGTTAATAATCATTGGTGGATAAAACTGGTTACATGAAATTTACGCTTGTATCTCTTAACACTCATGTTGTTTAAGATTGTATTACAACATTGTTAAGTACTTTAGCATTAAGACAAATTTCACATAAGCACTTAAGTAACTTAAGCAATCTTAACTCAAGCTAATCACACACATAATCTCTTACATAAGCATATTAGATTTAGATTCCATTAATAATTTACCTCTTAGCATAAACTAGGGTGATATAAATATAGGGCAACCCTTCTCACTTAGTTTGAGGGGCCTCAACAACTCTTTGGTGGTTAAGACAATGACCTTGCAGTTCTCAGAGCCACAGTCTCTACAGTGCCAGAGACATCAGGTGGTAGGACCACAACAGAAGGTATCGTTAATTAGGCCTTAGCGTGTTTTCCGTTGCCCTCCTTCCCACAACCTACCTTGGAGGTAAGCTTCAAAATAGTTAAAATAAGGTTACATCTAGATTAGTAATTAATTAAAAATAACCAAGATCTCTGCATCACACATAGGTCATAGGTTTGCATATCATTCAGGTTAGTCAATCATCTTAAGTAGTGGGTGTCCATCCAGTGATTTGGTTCCATTTTATTATAAGCAAGATTTTGTGACTCCATTAAGGCAGTGGTCTCATATTTTAAAATCTAAAGGCTAATCGATAATCTTGTTCGAATTTAACCAATTGGTTAGGCCACTCATCTGTGTCTCCAAACAAGTTGGTTTCTATCATTTTTTCGTTCATCTCATTCCATAGGGAGTACCCCCATAGCCTGTTGTTGGGAGACAACTAGAACAGAGTGGGCGGGGATCAAAGTGACAACCCCCGTCTTGAGCGTTGTTGCAGTGCCCATACATTCCGAGCGACAACAACCTTCATTGTTGTTCTTGATCATTCTCCACACACTTCCCTATCTTTACATATCGTGGTGTTTTAGTGGTCTTTCTTGACTTTACAAGGGTGATATTACCTCTCAACTCAATTTCACTATATGGGCAGTGTGTAATTTAAGTCACAAATATAGCCTTTTCCATCTCTGGGAAGTGTCTAATTTAAGTAAAAAACATAACATTTTCCATCTTACACAGTCATCGATGTTACTAAACACACAAGAATAGTGGACAACCAAGTACAATAAATATGAAATCATTTCTATTAACAAAGATGTATATTTATATTACGTTCTTGTGACCCTTGGTCTTATATACCAAGTAGTCCCTTGGACTTCGGTGACTGTTCACATTCCACACCAACCCTTCGAGGATTAGGTGTCCAACATGCCCCCCCATAATTTGAAGAGGTATATATGAGCCTAAGAAGAGATCTCTAATATAAAAACACAACAATGAATGAAAACAATAAATTGAATGTGCTCTTTAAGATGATGGCATAAGGTGGGAGAAATCGAGGTCTCCATTGGTGGTAATTTAAGGATGATCACCAACACTGGAATGCTTATTGCAGTTCTCAAAATTCTTCCAAATCTGGAAAGAAGCTAAAGTCCTATGCTAGAGGAAGTGCTCCTTAATGCTTTGAAGAGGGAGACCTTCAACCTAGAAAAAAGGGAGGTCTAGAACCTGCGGTGGTTTAAGGATGACCACCAACTCTGGAGAGCTTAGTGCGATTCCCAGAACTCTTCCAAATCTGGCAAGGAGTTGAAGTCTTATGCTAGAGGAAGTGCTCCTTAATGCTTTGGAGAGGGATACTTTCAACTTGAAAAAATCGAGGTTTGCATCCTGTGGAGGTTTAAGGAAGGCCACCAACCAAAGGCATGCTTTGGGGCTTCCGTGTCTCTGTCTACAACTTTGAATCTGGGTATGGTTGTCTTTGGCTGTAGTCTTAGGCAATAGGTTCAGGTTGTGGCTTAGACTTGCTTGATGTATCTTTGAAACTTGTAGATGATCATCACTTCCCCCCTATTAGGTACAAGGTGAGAAGACGAAAAGAACTCAATTGCAAGACCATTCGATACTCTAGAAGAAATTCTGACATGTGACTGAAATATCTTCTTGGCTGTTGAAACCCATTACCAAGAAACGATCCATCCAAGATGAATCTTTGTTCTTGCAAGAAGCTTGTTTCTGAAGCATTTGTTTGAATGATGATTATGCTGAACACAATGCTCACACGGATGAAGATCAAAACAATGATCTTTCATATGGCCAACTTTGTCACAATGGTGGCATCTGACATTCTGTTGTGGCTGTTGTGGAAGAAGAGCGGGAATAGGTGAAGACGAATTGTCATGAATAAATCCAACACTTTGAAATTTGATAGGTTTGGAATAGTCCCGAATATGAAAGGACACATCATTGTCATATCAAAAACTTGTTTTGTGCTGCTTGTTGACAAGCTCTTCCCAAGGTCTGATGATTGGCTTGGGAAATGCAGGCTGAATTTCCACACCTGTATGCAAATCTACTTCTGAAATGGGCACTTGATCAACCTTAAGTTTACTGACTTGAGGACTCGTTGGTTGTTGATAGGATCCTATTTCAAATTCAAATAGGGGATTGTTTTGAACAAAAACAAGTTCAAAAGGATGTCTTTCTGTTGTAACTCATCTTTCTGAAGTTGAGACTCTAGTGGCAAAAATTCAATGTTTTCTTGTTTATTTTGCAGATAGATTTAATGTAAAAAAGAGTGTCTTTAGTAATGTTTACCATTCCATCAACAGTGGAGAATATCAGAGTATTCACTAACTCTAATACTTAATACTTCATCAAATTTGGCCATTGTGTCAACAAAAATAAAGACTTAAGATCAACAAATGAGGAGTGTCGTCTTTTCAAGAAATGTGTATGAGTCTAAAAGATCCTTGAGCTAGACCAAGAAGCATTTTGAATATTCCTTCAACAATATAATTCTTTCTTGCCCAAAACTTGCAAGGAGCCAACAAACTAGACAATGCAAATTGATTATTGGTGGAGAATTTTATATCTTAGTACTTGCTATAGGCAAACATAAAAGAATGCCAAAAGACCAGTATTTGTTCCCAATGGAATATCGTTTTATTTGATAATTGAACTCTTTGAATGGCATACATTTGTTCAAACTCAGAGTGGCTAGTACAATGATGACTCTTCTACTAGCATAAATTGCCCATATAATCATATCATACATGAACCGATGACATATATGTAATTCAAAGCATATATGTTCACAACATTCATTTTAATATATATCGTTTGATGTATATAACCAATTCAACCGTTCACGTATAACCAATTCAATGCTTCAACACTTTATATTGTCTAGCAACAATAAACAATGCACAAGACAACATGAACATGATATACAAATCTTGTTACTTACATTGATTCACATTTCGAGCAAAAAAGGATTATGCCAAGCTAACGGGATTTATTTGATGGATAGCCAATCTTCTTAGAGTGGTGGTCCAATAGATTGATAGAGCCCACATAGATAACCCTTGAAAATATCCCTTATCGATGAAACCTGAAACTTAATAAAATTGGATGTATCACAACATCTGTTTGTCTAGCATTCATTTTGGAGAAACATAAGAGAAATACACTCAATTGCCCCTCCGTTGGCGATGTAGGTATGGGTTCAACACTCTTAAGGTAGAGAGTTGCTTTATTGAGGTCATCATTTATTTCAAGCTAACTGAAATGTTTCAAGGCCTGGTTGGGAGAAGATCTTCAATGACATGTGCAATGAGTGACATGTAGTGGTTAACACTCTGGAGATAGCTTGGATACATCTAGATAAAGCATAGCTTAGTCCTGCTCTTAGTATTGTTTTCAACGTAGTCGATTTGTATTATATCCTCTCTATTTTACTTCTAGTTCAAGTTGCAAAGCATTGTAGGTGAATGGTGCAGGTGTGAAATAAAAAGTTGGAACCAAACAAAATGGGCACTGAGGAGACAAGAAATGGAAGAGTTGGTAGATGGTTGATGGGCACATTTTGATGTTTCTTGGTGTTGGTGGTTGAATATGCATGTTTTAATCACCTTTTTACCCCATTTCCTATATCCATTTTACACCATTGTTGGTCAATTTACTTTCTAAACCACATAGGTATACCTCTTGTCATGTCGTTATGAATCATTAATCAAAGAAGCATAGTCATAGGGGATTTTTACCTAAGTGGCTTGCTAATTCGATTATTCTTGTAGATTTGGAGGGAGAATGATCAAGACCACGGTTCAATGAATGGTGACCATCAGCTACAATGGTGGATCAACCTTTCAATCAATGCATTGTTATCTTTATATTTTGTTTTTCTTAAGAAATCGCTATGTAATTGTAGGCAGACAACTACCGTAATTCTAGGAGCTGTTAGTGTTAACAAATTGTATAAGTAGAGTTACGAGGCTGTGAAAACCGACAGTTAAGACCACAGAGAATTACGTTAACTTTGAGTCTGTAACAACATATGTTGTAATATCCTTTTGATTAATGAAATTCTGATCTTTTGAGCATTTCGTGGCTTCTTGATCTTGCCACAACCCTGATCAGGGAGTTGGGCCCATTCTCCTGACTAGGTGTTGTTGGATAGATGTGTGCATAGGTTTATTAGGTTTATTTCAATTAATTTATTTATTGTTGTGAATGGTTATCAATATGTTGTTGTGAGTCTACTTTGTTGTTACTCTTATTGGTGTTACAATCATTACTTCTTGTTACTCTTATTTGTTGTTACAGTCATCGCATGCTGTTAAACATTGCTAAGTTTATAATTGAATGTTCAGTACTAGGTAGGGACACTGTGGCTTGCATATACTTTACATGATAGCCTTGAAAGAAATCGTAGAGCCCTGGGCTGAAAATTAATGTGGAATTGGGTGAATTTCATAATTCATATATGAACACCCACATTTTGGCACTATTGTTGGGGAGGTTATTGAAGGCGCGAAAGTATGACCAATATTTACCATAGGATTGATCCCCTGTCTTGGGGAGGGAATTTTTCACCCTGCCCAGCTCTTGATCATTAGATTGTTTTTGTTGCTTTGATTGTCTTATTTTATTTTTCATAGGAACCACTCTCTCGTCCTGGGAAGGGAAGTTTTTATGTCACCCTGTTTCAGGTCCTGAGCGTAATTTTGTGATTTATTTATTTTCTTCTTTTGCTTTCTTTTTAGGGGCCACTCTTTCGTCCCGGGGAGGGAATTTCATACCCTGCTCCAAGTCATGAGATTTCCATTTGTTTGAATGTTTTGATTTTATTTCATGATTTCATGAATAAAGATACAAATAAAAGGGGAAGAGGAAGACTCCTAAAAAAAAGAGGGAGAGATCTAGGAAGAAATACCTACATCCAAGAGATCATTTCAAGAGCTGAGTCAAAAGCATTATCTTGAGCTATTTTTAGGGTGAGATCTCATACGAGATTTGGAGGGAAATCAATTTCACAACTAGAACCCTCCCCAATAAGAGGATGTAATTCAGGGAAGAAGAGGTAGCAAGTAGAGGATTTGAGGAACTGCATTCTGCAAGCTCAGAGGAAGAATATTTGAGAGAATTCTCTGCACCATTTTATCGAGGGAATGTTATTAAATATCGTCAACCATCTGTTATAGAACAAATAGAGCCATAACCTGTTGAGATTCCAAGTGAATATTGGAAGATATTCATGGCTCCTACAACTTCTTCGATCGAATTCCCAGTTGGAGATATCAGAGATGATGTGCCTATGTAGCCTATTTCTTTGACAACATTACCTAATTTCCATGATCTTTCTTCTGAGGATCCGGACACATTCCTTTTTGAATTTGACGTTGTTTGTTGGGGGTATTATTATATTTTTATGCTTAGAAATTGAAGATATTCCCCGCTACTTTGAAAGGCACAACTTTGAGATGGTCTATGGGTTTAGGGGGGAATCTATTACTACATGGGATGATATGAAGATGATTTTCCTCGAGAAATATCAAGACTACTGCAAATCTCGAGATGTGAAGAAGAAATCTTTAAGATCATGCAAAAAGAGGATGAGAACATGGATGACTTTGTGGAGAGTTTTCAATATAGTTTGCAGAGACCAGGCCATCGTGACATGGATAAGAATATCTTGAAAATAATCTTTCTCTGGGCACTGAGGGAGATATCTTTGGAACTATTGAATGTAGTAGGGAAAAGAGACATATCACAAGAGGAATTTCATGCCATCTGTGAATTATGCATCAAGTGTACACGAGGAGCTGTAAGACATAAGTAGGGGATCCAAACTCTCAAGATATCCAGTGGTGGAGTTATAAAAGCAAAGATTGGGAATTTGCTGGACAATTTGAGAACCAATATCTTGAGAACACTGTCGTCACAACTAGACGTGTTACAGACGAAACAAAAGAAGATAGAAGCAGAGAAAGCTATGTTCATTTTCTGTCCTCATTGCAGGAAGAAGCATCCTCTGAAGGAATGCCGATTGAATTTTGTCGAGACTCGTGTGATATGTGAACAGAGGCATTCCACTAGCCCCTGTCCATCTCTTCCTGGGTTGAAGGTAGTTTTTCAAGGAACAAATGAAGAAATATATCAACTATATTTTATGGGATCAAAGAAACCATGGCAACCACGACCACAGAACATGAATCAAGGTATGCCTCAAGACCCTTCTTAGTATTTTAATAATCTAAATTTTGGGCCTCAATCTGTACCTTTTTCACCCTCATGGCCATAGCCTTATCAATATCCAATGCCCTAGCAACCATGGTACCCTCAATCTGGTCCAAATCCTTCATGGTCCCATAATTGGCATGGATCTCCTCCTCCTCCTTCAAGAAAATTCTCCCAACCTATGCCACAACAACAACTACAACTGCCTTCTAATGCATCCACTAGTAATCCTCCTCTTTGTCCACAATTGCTTGTTCAATCCAATGCAAATCCAAACAATAAAGGGGATCAGAAGGTTGAGACACTCAACCTCCTTGCATATAGTATTGCCACTGTGGAATGTAACGAATTGAATCTCTGATTCGGTCAGGTGGTGAATACTTAGACTTCACCAATAATTGTTGAGCATATCAATGATGAAGTTTTAGAACTAGAACCTAGAGATTCTACTAGAACAACCGGGGATGAGTCAATACAAATTTCTATGAAACAACAAACCCCTTTGCAAACGATTGTTACTAGAGGATGTCAGACTGGTCCACCTTATCCCAAGAGATTATCATTTAGCAAACAAAGTCCTCGTCCTGAATTTGACTTTTTATGGGAATTGCAGAATTTATTTGTCAAAATCCTGTTACTTCAGGCTATGAAGGACGCACCGATTTATGCCAAAACAATTAAAGAATATTGCTCTAAGAAACCTGGCAGAAAACCAACGGACCCACTCACTATTCACGTTATGGGAAAATTATCAGACATAATACTGGGCAAGCCTACACTTGTTAAATACGGGGATCTAGGGAACCCGATTCTAACTATACATATTAGTGGGGTTGATATCCCAAATGCGCTGGTAGATTTGGGGGCAACAATTAACATTATAACCTTTGCAACTATGATTACCTTGGGTTTGCGAAACTTTAAATCAACTCCCATTGTCCTAGAGTTGGCAGATCGGTCTACTATTAAAACCGACAGGGAAGCTGGAAGATATAACTATTTTAGTAGACTCATGGAAATACCCTGTCGATCTTTTGGTTTTACATACTCAATCCCCAACTGGTGGACATTTTTTGATTTTAGGAAGACGTTGGCTTGTGACCACAGATGCTTACATTGGGTGTCAGTATGGAAATATGGTAATATCCAATGGGGAAGTTACAAATAATCTTATCCTCTACCCCCCTACCAAACCAAGTTTGTAAGATAAACGAGGATTTACTTTGATGCAAAAATATCTACCTATGAAAGAGCTTGAATCCGAGAATGAAGAAGTTAGACCTATCCTTACCATCAATGAGGCTCTTTGTTTCAAGGATGAAACAGAGGATGATGCCATTAGGACCTTTCTCAGCAGTCCCAACTCCGTTTATGACCCAACTCGCCAGTTATTCGAATTTGTCATGAGTTGTAGTGTTCAGGAAGATATGGAACCAGAAACAGAAGTTGGAAATATTCTTGTAATTGTACCCCGTGACAATATTTATGTATAAATTGAAGCAGGGAAAACATTGAATATCAATACTGGCCTTTCCTCCTCCCAATTGAATGGTTATTGAAGGTCCTTCAGGAACATAAATAAGCCTTTGCTTGGGAGTATATAAATATGAAAGGCATCCCTATTGATTTATGCACTCATCACATATACATTAAAGAAGAGTGTCGACTTGTTAGAAAGCCACAGAGAAAAATGAATCCTGCCTTAAAAACATTGTCAAAGATGAATTACAAAAGCTATTAGACATGGGTTTTACTTATCTGATATCTGACAGTGAATGGGTTTCCCCACTGGTCATTGTTCCTAAGAAGAATGACAAGTGGAGGATTTGTGTTGATTATAAGGAATTAAATAAAGCAACTTTAAAAGATCATTTTCCCCTACCCTTTATTGACCAGGTCCTTGATACATTAGCTAGAAAGAATTTTTTCTCATTTCTCGATGGATTTAGCGGATACAACCTGTTATAGACATATTTGGGCACTGCAACCCCAATCACATATGTCGATAAACCAAGGGCTCTCAAACCCCTAAAAGTGTTGTTTCATACCCTAAAGGATCAAGGTCAGTTGATTACATCATTTCCTAGAAGTTCTCCCTAAAAACTACTCATAATTGGTCAAAACTGGACCATACAGACTTCTCCATGCTGAGGGTGCGATGCATATTGAAAAGCCCTTCTGTAGGGTGTGATGAGCGAGAGCAGACAAATGGCAGAGGCTGTTTTCTAGGTGGAAACTCAAAGAATCTTCTAGAAACTGCTCATATGAAACTTGCCTCTCTGAATTCACCCAGGGATGTGTAAGAGATCATGAAATTTCCGAGTGGAACCAAGAACTATCAGTGAAATGACACTAATCAAAAACCCAGAAGCTGATTCACCCCCCTGCAAATATCTATATATGGATCCCTCATCCTAGAGATCCAAAGGATGGAAGGCTGTTGGTTTCTCTATGAAAAATTGTATTGCTAGGTGATCTAGCTTTTCATGAGGTTAAGATGGTTTTCATGCTGGGAGGATGGCGCTGGATCAGACAGCTGGGTTGTAATCCTCTCTTCTACTTCTACTATTAATAAAGTTATTTGAGTTTTCCTCCATATACTTGTGCACTTGTAAATCTTGTATTTGTGTATGCATTTGTATGGTTAATGTACATCTGATTCTACATTGTTTATGGTGTCATAAATATCTATGCTTTGATGGTATTTTGTTGCTTTGCCTCTATAGGTGTTCTTTGAAACAAGACAAGTGAGAAAGGAGTGGCGAAGCTCTATCAAAGGAGAGAGGAAACAAGCAAGGAGACAAGGGAAAGACTAAGGTTGGTGCTCTCTGCTTCTCTCTTATCTATCTCCCATAAAGGAAAACACGAGTTATTTTGAATTGTTTGTTTCTGAGTTAGCTACCCATCTTAGTGGGACTAGCAGATCTAAATAGACACTAGTTTTCCTAGAAACAAAATGGCAACTCCACTGGGGAGCGAATAGTTTGTTTGTTTGTTACTGTTGTTTGCTTTATAAACTACAGACATAGTCTGAAGTTAAGCCAGCTAGCCTTCGAACTGCTTTTTCTATGCAACTACAAAGTAGATCAGCGCTGCTTCAGTCAATCTCCGGGTTGGTTTATGAACTGAACATCTGACTTGCAAACATCCTAAGTGCCCTGGTGGTAGCTCAATAACCTCATAAGATCATACCCCTATACTTTGTGTTTACTGTCCATCATAACTCGGCCTAAATCACTGAACTTAGCTGCAAATTTTGAGCAAAAACCAAGCTCAGTTTGATTCTCTAGACCATCAGACTCTCTCATTGAAAGTCTGGATGCATTGCACCTCCCGTGTGTTGCAGGTGACATGCATCCCTGTTTCCCTTAAGGACAGGTGCGATGATTGAATGAGATTGTTTCCCTCTCTGGATTTTGGTTTTTTCTTCATTGTTCTCAGCTCTATTCAGTAGTTTTGCAGCCTATGATTAGTATATCATTGTTGAAATCTTCTTCCTTCACATTATTCAGCCTCCCTTGACAAGGAATTGTAAATGTTTTTTTTTTTATTATGTATTTTTCATCATTTACAGTCCTCCTTTGCAAAAAGTAGCTTAATCGAACTGTCGTCTTTTGATTCGAAAGTGTTGCAACTGTCGTTTTGAGTCAAGAAAAGAATGTCGTAAAGTCTTCCTCTTTCAGATAGTTGATTGTAATTTTTCCATTGTATTTGATTTGAATTGTCAATATTTGGAGTGTCGAAAGCAGTTTTCCATTCGAAATTGAAAGTGTCGTCTTAGTCTTCCTTTCATTTTTGAAAAGAAATTGCTAAAGTGCCGCTTTGAAGAAAAGTAGCTCAGATCTGTACTTAGTTTCTTTTTGGCATTTTCACATTAAGGAAACAAAAAAACAAATACATGCACGTGCATTTGCATTTAGACTGCATGCGGGAATTGATTTAGGAAAAGTGAATTTAGTGTGTGCTCTCTGCTCTCTGTTGAAATAATTTTACTCTTATTTCCTTAGTATCTAGGATTTTCATTGTTAAAAGAAAAAAAACCATTGTTTATCATTTTAGATTTCATATTTAGGAATTATACATCTACATGACGCGGTGAACCTTGAAAGGAAAACTTCTTAAGAAAGATCAACTATAAAATAAACCTCAATGAACATAAAAACGCTTTGGAACCTAACACACAACATCTAGAAGTCTAGGCTAGAGACGTATTCCGGCGCTGTAAAACTTGGTAACTATAATTTTCATTGTAGGTTGGGTGATTCCTCCTCTTTGATACGACAAGTGCCAGTACAGACTTGTACTTCCACGTACTGTCGAGTATATATTGGGAGACCACAATAGGCTGATATCCTTTATTGTTAGGAAGTCGTGTCTACCGCCCTATCTATCGCAATGCACTGAACACAACATTCGGGAAGATTGACTGCCGTATGTAAATTCCTTGGTAATTTCTCTTTAATTTACCACCGAGGTGTATATTGCAGTGTTGCGATTGGTTTGGTAATCCCTCTTTCTAGATTTCCAGAGTAGTCACTTTCATTCCTTTTCGACTCCTTAAAAGAAAAGGTCCATCTAAGCACTTGTCACTTCAGCCTCATTAAAAATCGAAGGCGACTAGAGTCATCTTTAGCTTTTTCTTGACTCTTTAAAATTGAAAAAGCAAGTTGTGTTAAAGCGTCATAAAATTTATTTTAATCGAAATAACATCATTGTTCCATCGTTGGTCTTAGGTTGAGAAAATGGAGTCCACCAATCAAGGATTTCCCCTTGGGGGGAATCCTAGTCCCTTCTCCTCTTGGGGATATGTTGGTGCTCCTCATATGGCTACTTTGTCCCTTCCAGGACTTACAATCGGCCTGCCAGTATGGCTTTTCTTGACCGTTGTTGATCAAAACACTGTGATTCCTGAGAAATCAAATCAACAACTAGGTAATACTAGAGTTACCTCCCAACCTTCTACTACGTTTGTTTCTCCCTCTCCTTCTTCCTCTTCACTTGGTGAAACTAATAACACTAAAAACCAAGTAACTGAGAAGAAGAAGAAAGGGAAGGAGAAGAATAAGAAGAAGCCAACGGAAAAAGGGGGCAACCATGCATCATCTGGCAAAAATCCACACACTACACCATCCAAACCTAAATCTCCATGTGTCATTTGCAAAGGAGACCACTATCATCAATATTGTCCTTGCATCTCATGGATCTTAAGGGATTGGTCTCCTTGCTTGCACAATCTGGTGTCCTCAACCTCTGATGATCATGTTGAGAGTACACCATCAACTAGTGAAAACGAAGTCAATGGACAGAAAGGAAGATCTAAATTTCCTTATAGACTGTGTAAAGGTGATCATGCCCTCCACCGTTGTTCATTCCTGGATGAAGCTAAAAGATTCTTGGATAACTGTCCTTCTTCACCGCAGCGGCTTCCTCCTGTATACAAGAAACTCTTGCTGAGTCCATCGCTAGTTGAAAATCTGACTGACACACCTTTGTTTTTGGTCGAAGCACCTACCATTGAAGATAAACCCTCTGAGTCCACACCGAACCAAAGTCAACAGGTCAAGACGGTGGTCGACCCAGTCTTGTCTTCAGAAGGTCCACCTTCAGATGATACAGTCACCAAAGAGAATAAGAACGACACCATTCAAATTCTTTTTGTTAACACAGAATCTGATGAACATGGGGGCAATCTACCCATTCCTTTACCGCAGGATGGAAGTTCATCAGAAATTCATCCGACTGTTTATTCGGTCCCTCCTCCAAGCAACCTAGTCATTTCCTTCGATTGGAATCTACTAGGGAGACCCCGCCTACCATTCCAAATCATAGTACAACCTTACAGAATGATCATGGCTAGTACTATCATAGATGAAGGGGTTTCCATCAGTATCCTTTCCTCAACTGCTTGGAAAGAGCTTGGTTCGCCAATGCTTCTACCTGAGATTCGAAATCTGTCAGGCTTCAACAAAGGAACTAGTTGACCATTAGGGATCCTTCCAAATTTTCCTATAACTTTGAGAAAGAAAACCATTTATCTGAATGTGATGGTAGTCCAAGGGCCATTATATTAAAATCTACTCCTTGGACGTGATTACATTTATAGCGTGGGAGCTATTGTTTCATCAATCTTTAGGGTGATGTGTTTCCTGTATGAAGGCAGAATGGTCCAACTCATTGACCAGCTTTCATTTCTTGGTTCAAACATGGCTAATAGTCAAATACCATCCCTAACTGGTCTTTTTTCACAAGAAATGTCTCATCAACCTCCAGTCTGTCCACCTTATGAGCGCGAGTGATTTGGTGAATGTGACTAAACCTAGGGGGCATGTGCCCTAGTCTGCTTCGGTAGGAAAACCCCAGGTATAAGGTAGGTTTCTGTGTAGGATATATGACTAGTCTGACACACCCGTCCATTTAGAAAAATGGGATTAGACTGGAAAAAGATTCCCTCGTCAAAGGTTATGTGAGTGGAAGCTCGTACCATTCACCTTTGTCCATTTCGATGGGAAGTGTTTTGTCAGCAGATGTAGATGGAACAACCTTGCTTTAATGCAAGAACTTCCATATGGTAACCTGGAAACTCTGCTTCTCTTTATCCCTGGGGACATGCAAACCTTTTTCATGTGAGTGAAAAATGACCTTTTATTTTCGTAGTTTGTAGGCTTATTTTCTTAGTTCATAGGCTATCAACCCTTTAACCTCGTAGGTTGGTCATTCCTAGCTTGCATACAAAAGGCTCTGGAGCAAAATTGCTCATGGGGCAAGCTCCCTAAAAAATGAACCTACTAATGAGAGATATCCTTATTATACGACTGGCACAAGCAATGTTTCCACAAAGTTCAAGCTCGTTAAAAAATAAACCTAGTTATGAGCATATGTTCCCCCAGAGTTCAAGCTCATTAAAAAATGAGCCCACCTCCAATAAATAACCTTTGTGATTGCATTACTATCAGCTTTTGAGCCTTGGTCATGTTCTTACCATCACCTCCACTTTTTAGCTGATTATCCACCTCCACTTGATTGTTTACCCTTTTGAGGAATAGTTGCGACAAGTGATTCTGTTAGCCACCTTCTTTACACTTCTATGATTGAAAAGTTCCAAACCTTACCTAGAACCAGCTGCTACCCAAAAATATCACTTGTTCCTCAAAGACGAGTCTCTTTTAAGCTCTTTTTAGACTCGTAAAATATAAAAATATTGCCAAGAAATTGGCCTCTCCAGCTCGTTAAAGTGATTGGAAGTGCCACCCCTCCTCTATATTTTAATCTTTTTGGGCCTGGGGGATCATTACAAAAAAAGATCAAGCGCTTGTATTTTTTGGCTCGTTAAAGTGATCGGAAAAGTCATCCCTTTCGTATTATTTTATACTTTTTCGGACTTAAGGGATTATACCATGAAAAAGGATTACTGGAGTTTCTTTTTCGTCTCTTTTTAGACTCTCTAAAACTGAAAAGAACCGAGTTATCTTTGTCATTAAACTCGTTAAAACAATAGCGACAAACTTGTCCATTACATACAAGAGCGAGTTTCACTATCACTAGGCTCGCTAAAATATAGCGACAGGTTTGGCTGAAGGGAAAATTATAGAACAAGCATATGTTATCCTCCTCAAGCTTGATAAAAATAAAGAGGTACTGGTCATAAATGACTGGGGAAAAATTGGAAAGAAAACTTGAAGAACTTTATTGGTAGTAGGTCACTCTTGAACATGACACTTTCACTCCATCACCATGATTGAGTCGGGTTGGGTTATTCTGTTCACCAGTCATATCACCATTGGTCCTCCGTACCATCCATTTTTGGGGTTAATGCTACCAATCCATTTCAATGTCACCGATATGTTCAAGAGAAGCCACTCAGAGAATTCACCAACCTAGCTAACACCTCATCTGCTACAATACCTTTACGCTCCATTCTTTCATGACCGCCACCCTGAACCTTGTATCATCAGATCATTTTCACCTCCACAAAATCATTTGCTCTGTTCCGTGTCATAGATGTGGGATTCATTAAGGCCCTCCTATGACAGGTCACTTCTTGTTGACATCAGCTCATTATCCAAGAAGTTGACTTAGGAACAACCCTTTTAGTACTTTGAAGCTTGCATGCCTCAATGGCAAGTTTCTCACTTTTGGTGATAGGTTTACATCAATGACCTTCAATCGAAAGATTTTACGTGGTGTTCAACATCGACTCATGTATTCACACCATGTGAATTGTACTAAAATACCTTGAGGGTCATCATCATTATTGGTGATTCCTCTTGCACCTGTTAACATCTTACATCATTGGCTGGTAATCATGCGATGTCTTTCCATGTTCGACATCAGAACATCTTTTCACATGGATCGAATTGTACTTCAGGCGAACATTGAATGAGTTTGAAGACCCCGGATCTAGTTTCATCCATTCGAGCTACGATATATTCAAGAAAATAAAGATATCAAGTGTACATCATAGCTACACAGATAATCATCCAAGCTAAGGGATGATGGCTCTACCAGAACCATCAATCTGCCACACAGATGGTTGTCTATCCTATGTACATGAAAATGAATTTATAAAGATGAGCATGGGAATTCCCACCTTAGCTAGATCATGAAAATATTATGAAGATAATGTATTTTATTGTATCTTATTACAGCTCACCTTCCAGTTCAAAAAACCTTGGATCCCCATGATAAAGCATTTCACGCGACATCAAAAGATTTACGACCTCATGCTTTTAGGGGCAATTGTTATAGACATATTTGGGCACTGCAACCCCAATCACATATGTCCATAAACCAAGGGCTTCTAAGCCCCTAAAAGTGTTGTTTCATACCCTAAAGGAACAAGGTCGGTTGATTACATCATTTCCCAGAAATTCTCCCTGAAAAACTGCTCAGAACTAGTCAAAACTGGACCATACAAACTGCTCCATGCTGAGGGTGCGATGCATCTCACCTGTTACACATAGAGGATGTGATGCATACTAAAAATCCCTTCTGTAGGGTGCGATGAGTGAGAGCAGACAAATGGTAGACGCAGTTTGCCAGGTGGAAACCTAGAGAATCTTCTAGAAACTACTCATTTGACACTTACCTCTCTGAATTCGCCCAGGGCTGAGTAAGAGATCATGAAATATCCAAGTGGAACCAAGAATTATCAGAGAAATGACACTAATAAAAATCCCAGAAGCTGACTACCCACTTACAAATATCTATATATGGATCCCTCATCCTAGAGATCCAAAGGCTGGAATTTTGTATTTTGTAAGGAAGTGTTGTTGGTTTCTCTGTGAAACGTCATAGTGTTGGGTGATCTAGCTTTTCATGAGGTGAAGAGGGCTTTCATGCTAGGAGGATGGCACTGGGTCAGACTGTTGGGTTGTAATCCTCTCTTCTACTACTTCTATCAATAAAGCTATTTGAGTTTTCCTCCATATTCTTGTATATTTCTGAATCTTGTATTAATATATGCATTTGTATGGTTAATATACATTTGCTCCTATATTTTTTATGGTTATAGATCTATATGTTTGATGGTATTATGCTACTTTGACTCTACAGGTATTCTTTGAAGTGGGACAAGTGAGGAAAGAGTGGCAAAGCTCTGTCAAAGGAGGGAAGAAACAAGCAAGGAGCTAAGCGAAAGACTAAGGTTGGTACTCTCTGCTTCTCTCTCATCTATCTCTCATAAAGGAAAACACAAGTAACTTTAGTTTGTTCGTTTCTAAGATAGCTACCCGTCTTAGTGGGACTAGTAGCTTTGAATGGACACTAGTTTTCCCGATAATAGGTTGGACAGCTCGAGGGGTTGGGTTTCTCTTAGAGGTCCCATGGCACCTAAGGGATGTGAGTAAAGTCTTAAGTTGTCAACTATATTTCCTTAAGGTAATATAGGAGGTTTAGTATTATCATAGTGACCCTCAACTCATGTTTACCTTAGGCAAACTGGTGAAAGTGGGTAAATGTGGGAGGAGGCGGTTACATGGGGTGATTCCACTACACTCTATCCTGAGTAATCATTTTCTTATGCAACTTAATCTCTCTCTGAGTAAGAATGTATAAGGTCTGAACATGAACACTCCATCATATTCAAATTGCTCCACAATTATCATGACCATCATTAGATTTTTTTCATTCATCATTTAGAAATGTATGTATACATTACTTTAAATTTATCATAGACATTGTTATTTGTTTTTAAATGTAACCAACAAGAGTCATCAATAGGTGTCATAACCCAACAAGGGGTAGAAACCTGCACCCAATAAAGGTTAACAACATCATTGTAGACTTATCAACCATAGCGATACATCCTTTTAGCTATCCCATGGCTATGCCTAATGACAAGAACCTCACCACATGGTATGCACAACTTTCTTAGTAAGGACAATAGTTCAGAATCACTCATTATTCTTACCATTTATTTGAGATTGCAGCTAGCACATTATTGTACTAAATAACACTACTACGCTTTTATCTTAATTCAAATATTCATTAGTCATGCATAAATAAAGTTTAGGATATCTTTTGTTTTTTTTTTTTTTTAATCATTTTCCTTCCATGGTCAGGTTGGTTACACGACTATAATATTTTTTTAATTAACTTAGCTATGCCCATCTTAGGTCACTTTTATATCTTCCTTTATCCAAGGTCAAGAGCCCATATCATAACATTCCTTCAGTTTTGGCCCTTTGCCAACCTGCATTGCAGGTTGTTAGTGAAGTTTGTATGCAAGTTGTTTCTATGTACACTAGTGGATTTTCTTCTCCTTGCTCTCATTTTCTCAATGTTAGCTCACAAAAACTAGGTTTATATGTTTCTCTTTGTAGTTATAGATGCACCTTCAAGCCACAATATTTTTCATTCCGTTAATTTTCTCCTCGTCATTAAATATGTCCATTCCTCTTGGATCACTCTAGGGGACCCAATCAGTGTTTACGTTTTTATATTTGCAACATCAACTTAGTCAGTCTTTAGTTAGTTGTTACATCAACTTGTATCTCATGCAGAACCAACAACCGTTTCTCTCTTTGTTTTTGTTTATTTATTTATTTAATTTTCCTGTTCACCATGCCATATACACATGTAGAACATATGCATGTAATCATATTACTCAACACTTACATATTACCACATACAGTTCCAGAGACCATACCGCCTCTATTCACGCAAACTAGGTCATACCACCTTTTCTACTTTTTGTTGATCACAGTAGAGGAGTTAGGAAATTTTTCCTAAACATATAACTTTATTTTCACACTGTTTGTAAATGGTCATCTTTCTACTCCAATGACTCTTAGAAACCATGTCAAATACAATAGCACTTGCATACATTTATTAATATGTATTTAAATTTTAACTTATTATGTATACAATACATAAGTTTATGGGAAGTTCTAAGCTAGTGTTAAGAGTATAAACATTTTCCATTTATTGTCCATTATACCCATGAATTCGACCAACCTATCTGGTTTTCACATTACTATTTCCATTCTCATCCTTAGCCATAACCAATACCACCATATCAGGGTTTACAAGATACTTTCATCTTATAACTCTTTTTGGTGCTATCTCCATAAATTATGACGATATCTATCCTGACTTGCCAAAACTTTGCAAGTTTTCGATATATTTTTTTTAACTAGAACTCTTCAGATAACACACAATTCCCTATTTTCATGCACTTATTTCCTTGAGAATGTCAGTAGCCATAATTGTGTCATCATTCTTCAGGTTATCTTTTATATGGAACTAGAGTTTTAGACCACCACGAGGCCAATTATTAACAATCCAGAATCAAGTAGATCACAAAATTTTTATTTTTTTTCTTTTTAATTTTTCTAGGCATATGTTTAACTAATTATCTTACCTTATCAGTGCTCACAACCAAAATTGCATATGATAGCTATTGAAATTTAGCCATAGTCATAAATTACAACATCTAGCATACTTATACATGTATTATGTTGGCGCTATGAGTTTTACTTTGAATACATATATTTTATATGTATCAAGTTTAGTTATAACACATGTTGACATTAGGTACCTTTTGCATTGTGCTATACTTCATTTTACATAGTCCAAAGTTCTCCACCTGCTTCTTAACACTTTTCATAGGTATTTATGGCTTTATTATGTATTTATATTATGAATCAAATTCTTCAAAGAGAAGATTCCCCAAACCTTCTTAAGTGTGTAATGCATGCATTATTCCAAACATTACTTGTCATTTACTAGATTTACTAGTTATTTATCTACACAATTTATCTTGATAATTGCTAATAACCCCTTATTTTTTTTATAAAATTAACTTTATAATTCCATTTTTACCTTCCCTTACTCCATAGATGACCATCACTTTTGTACAAAAACTTGGAAATCTCTAAGGGACCACCTCCCTTAGGGAAAATTTTGGTAGAGCTTTCGTTCTCCTAATTTTGGAGTTTGTTGGTGTAAGTGTAGTAACCTTAGATTATTTCCCTTCTGATTTACTAATAACATCCTAATTATCTTTATATTCATAGGGGTACTCCTAATTTTCCATATTCCTTCCATAATATTGATTCTTAGTAGGGTTACTATGTATCCCACACCCAAATTATATAGATACAATAATTGGTAAAATAACGATAACAAGGTTGTTTTCTTTCATAGGCTCAGCATAACTCATGCATTTCACTTAACTTGGTGTTTGGGTCTCTAGTTAAATAAGTCTTACAATCATGTAGGTTTTAACTTGAACTCTTTAGTTATGCATCTATCTACAGGGAATAATTTTAGTCTATGATATTAATATTGTTGTTACTAATACATTATAGGCCACAACCAGGGATTTCCATTGATTTGTACACATATTTATAAAAAGGCTTAGCCTTACAATTAACAAGTATACATCTTTTTGTTCCTTTACTTTTTTTTTCAAAGAATTTCATTTACCAGTTAGGACTTTATTTCCATCAATTATTGACATATAGATTTTTATCTTTTATTGTGACTATTGTTGTCATATGCCATCAGCTACTAATTTTTCAAATTTCAACCATCCCCTTCATCACCCAACTTTGACTCATATTTATACATATTTTGTAATTATGAGCATTTAGCATCTCCATCCTTTATTTAGAATAATTGTCTTTAAAGATGCCAAAATGGCCTCCTTTGGTAAGCAGTACACTATATACTTAATTTATGTACTATAGGGTTCTTGACCCCATTTCTAATTTCTATAAACAATGTATTTTGTGTATATTCCCTCTATAAATCTATTTTTCTTTTTTATGATGAATTCCAATAGTTTTGTTTTTG
>APFE031595611.1:0-47500 GCA_000404065.3 Pinus taeda | reverse complement strand
GGAAGCTATATAAGTGTTGTTTTAAGAGCCTTACGTTTCACTCCCATTGGCCAGGTTCTTGAGAAAATGCTTTCTCCATGTCCTCTAGGTCTTTTTGGGAAAACTCCTACAAGGATTTTCAATTTGGAATCTTAGGGCTTCTAAGAAATTGTATGCTAGAAATGTATTTTGATATTACTTGCTCATGGTCTCTCGAACTTGACATTTGAATTTCCCCTTCTAATCCAATTCATAATTTGTAGATCTATACTGCAATATTCTATATCATGCATGGGCACTGCTTGTAATAGAAATGTTGATTATTACACTGAAATTTACATTTACTCAAATGATTATTACTTGGCCTCTTGCTTTATTTCCATTCTATGTTTTTTTTTTTTGGTTAAATGTGGATTACACCCTTATTCAACTCCTCTCTATATGCATACTTTAATTCTATTAATTAAATTCGCAATCTTTTCATCCATTACACTGATTGATCTAACCTAGAAATATTATATAACACCATTGTTATGGTGCATACAATTTTATTTCTTTACTATAAATACTTCTCTTTTCTAGATTGTGATGTGAATCTTGTAGATAAAAAATTAGTATAACTAGAGGGCTTTTTGTTCAAATATTCTTGGGATTATAATACGCTTAATGCATGTGCCATTTGACAAATTTATGAAATCATCTTAATGCTCCTCAAAATCAGTTGCAGTTTCCATTGTTCTATTCGTTCACTTTAAAAATTAAGGGTGGTCTTTACCAGACTCATCTATCACTTACACAATGGGAATACATAATTATTTTCTGGATTATAGGAAAACAATGGTTATACCTGGAAACTAATATTGCCCTTAATAAGGTTAAATACTATAGAAATTATCTTCTATATTTTAGTTTATAATTTAAACCCCTTTTTAGTTTCCTTAGATCCTTATCATAGTATTCAGCCAAACAACCCTTTGTGAAGAACATTGTGTTACTCACAGCCATTACTCACTCTTCTGTAAAACACATAATGTATCATTGAAAGAAGTTATTCATTCTCTATAAAGGACACATTATAGAACAATATTCACATAACATATCATGGCATAATATGCACAAATTCTATTAGCTTGAAGAGAAATCGTGACAAGGATTTTCACAACACTACTTATCTATTCTAGTTAGTTACGTTGTCTTAGGAGTTGCTAGGGAAGGAAGAATTCTCCTCCAAACTAGCAAGAACGGTGTCCCACTAGAACTCCCTCCAAGCTAATTTCCTTTCATAGTAGTCATTCATGGAAAGAGACCACACAGGTCTGGACAAAAATTCCATTGACCCCAACCAACTCAATAATTTTTTGCTTAAGAATTCTACAGATTCGTAGGTCTATACATAAATCCCACTGGCCTCCCCTAGCTCAATAATTTCTCTATGGCAATGTCTTGCCTTACCTCAACAATGTTCTGTCTAAGGTAATGAGTTCTCTTCTCCTCTTTCTTGATTGCCTTAGGATCCTCCCTATCCTCTTTGGCTCTCCTTTCCCAACTGAGATATTTATCTCTAGAGAGAGGAGTAACTATCCATTAAATACTTGATAGATAAAATTTTCATTTAGAATTTTCCTCCCCGTAACTCATTGGCACCATAATTAATCTTGCTAATTTAATTATAAAAATATATTCATGTCTAATATTAGGCCTTCTATTAGTTCATAGTCTGCCAAGTTACTTTTAGAAGAAGTAAATTAATTTTTTTACTATTCACTAAGGGATGTCACATAAATTTTATGGTTTAAATTATTTAATGCATCTTTATTCATAATCTCAATTTATTTTCTATAATGAAAATAAGCTTAACACTTGCATTGAGTAAGAGACTAAATATGTTTTGAGGTCAATTTCTTAAAATTGACATTAATGAGATTAAAAAATGCATTATTACTTAAGTCAAATATGTATATAGTCTAACTTGACTAGAGATTAAATTTAGTATATCATCATATAATATAGTGATTATAAAAGTTATAGGGTTTATACTGAGATGACATAATATATAATATCGTGGTGTAAAATTTGTAAATAAAATATTATTTTATAAAATATGGTGAATAATTAACTTAAAAAATATAAATTTAAAAAATTATTATGTCATGAAAAAATCAATTTTATAAATAATTTTGAATAATTATGTGAGTGATTTCAACAACTACATCAATTAAGACCCCTCAAATAAATTGAAGAGAAATCCTTAGATGCGATTTCTCTATCTAACCTTATCATCTTACATCGTGTTAATAACATACTAGCTGAATGATTGTTTTTTGTGCTTAATTATAAACCTAGATTCATCTTAGTCCAAGATCTATCACGTGTTGAGGGATCAAATATATTTTCACTTTAAAAGAGGTTTTCATATCAAAAGATTTGATCCCTCTCAGATTCGAAGTTAAGATGGATCCAGGTTGGTTTAATTCCCCTCTTTAAATAGGCTATATTCCATATGAATACCATAAGACAATACCATGGGACATTTTTATTTTTATTATTATTTATTTTTATAGGTTATTTATTTTAATTTTAATTTATATTTTTGTTTTATTTGACCTAGCTAAATTGTTTACCTTACATTACATTATTTTTTTATTTATTTATTTAATTTAATTTAATTTTTGTTTATTTTATGTAAATTGACTGGTCAAATATTAAACAATATATTTTGAAGATCATCATTATATTGAATATATCATATAAAATATATGAAAATATATCATGGAAATTGACCTTTAAATTCAATTGGTAGATTCCATTATTATTTTTACCGCTGTTGAGAGAATGGATTGATTCAAATTTAGTATATTTTGATAAAGAATATGCAGAGTTATCTAAAAAAAATTCCCATCCGGAATGGATAGTGCAACAATGATAAGTACAATTAGTATACACATGTGTATGCTAGCTACATAGCCACTCTCACAAATACACTAGTATCTTGTGGCTTATTATACTACACAATTAATTAACACTTAAGCTTGATTAATGAATAAGTTATGATTATCCTTAAGTCTAATAAATGATGAAACTTATGGTTAGCCTTGAGTTTAATTAGTGCTTATTTAATCATTAATCTTGAATTATAATTAATAAATTATATTTAAATATGATAATTTAATATTTAACTGATTGGATTCTTGTGATCCATAAGATTCACTGACATGATTAGATATTAGTATTTTGTTAATATTTATTTCATTTATTTATTATTTTACTATTTATTGCTCCTTAGCCTTACAAGTTGTTCCCTTGAATTAATTCGAGGATAAAGAGAGTGGGAAGGGCTTGAGGAAAGGCATGAGGAGAGGGTTATGGCATAGATGAAGTGGGTGCCAATCATGATGGGTGGCTAACATTCATTTCAAGGGGAGGCATAAGTGTGGGGAGTGGGAAGGTCATGTTAATTTTTCTTTGGACTATATTGTTCTTTGCTTTAGATAACTGCATTTCATTATTTATACATTGCATTCACCCTACAACATTATACCATTATTGAACAACATACACAACTATATCGAAAGAACAATATCATCATCAATGCAGCGGAACATAAAGGAACAATAAAAGAAAAACATTCACACAAAGAGACACCAGGATTGGTCGAAGGCCAGAGAAAATCCCCACAAAGTGGAAAACCATTTCAAATTCTTCTTCTTATTAGATTATCATAAAATGTTTAGAAAAGAGAGAGTACAATGATCTATATATTTAACTACAAAATTACCCAACAAAATCAACTAAACAACATCCAAGAGATAAACCCAACCATGTTAATAATAAAAACCCTGATTCATAAGCATGTTGTTAATTGTCGAACTCTGTGATTAACTGATAGAATGAAACCCTAGTTTCCAACTGCATAGGGAGCATGTACATGTGTGTGGTTGAAACCCTCCAAGTGTAAGAATAAGCTTATTTGTGTTCAGTTGCAACTGAAAATCTCTTGTGGAAACCCCACGATTAAGAACCAAAAACGCTAATCACATGTGTGAGCTTCAAACCCTATAATTTCGGACCTGTGCGAACTAACTTCCATGAATGAACCTTAGACCTCTGCAATCCAAAATAAATAAAGAAGAATGATTAATGATGTCCAAATGAGGGTCACTTGAATTATATTTATAGCCATCCAAGGGTGTCCAATTTTCTTTTGGGCCGACTTGTCCTTTTTGTGCACATGGGCTTTGCACATTAAAAATATTTTTCCTTAACCAAATTAAATTCTTCCAAGGGCTAGTAGGGTCTTCCTTGATGAGGAAGATCGTCCAAAGGAAGAAACTTTCCTTAAGCTGCCAAAATTAACACTTTCTCTCAGATAGGGACAAATTATCGACTATAACATATGCCTCATCACAAGTATCTCATCATCATCAAATGTCTTCTTTATTCATGTCTACCCATCTTTGCTCATATCTACTCATCCATGCTTATCTATGATGTCTTTGTATTTATGCTCATATTTTAAACACTATTTAATATAAAAGAATAAGAATTTTATATTAGAGGGGAGTCCAAGCTGCCACCTTCTATTCATCGAGGAGCCACTACTACTACCCAGGAAATATCAAAGAGCTTATCGACAAGGAGCCTTGCTCAACCTAGAACCACATCGAGGAGCACATATCAATCCACAATCCAATGATAATAAGGAAGGTTCTATGGGACACTATCACCTCAATTCATATCATAGGGGAGCATATGTCTTCCACCCTATGTCAAGCAATATGTGAGACACAATATCTCATCCATCCTATTGCTTCTTGATCTTCCCAACAATGACCCTCAAGTGTCATGTAGTAGAAAACTTGCATCATAATCCAATTTGGGTGAGATACTCGACTTACCAAAGGTAAGGATCACACACCCCCAATCTCTCTCAACCCATTGGTCAGATGGGGAGAGACAATCCCATCATTCTTGACTTGTGGGTATGATTCCATCTAGGGTATACTCTGCATAAACCAAGATAGGTGATTTATATCTTCCACCCTATGGGTGATAGATAGGGATGATACCTTATTGTCCAGAGATCCCTCAACCCTAGGAACCCCACATTTCAATTCCTTACCCTAGGAGCTCAGACACGGGGGGAAAGTTGGGTTAGTATCCTTAATCATCCCTACTCTATGTAGATCATAAACATATCAATGTGCTCATATATGATACTTTCCTAAATAGCTCAATCACATTGTCTCATACATTACCAAGAGAAATAGCCCGTTGTTTTCTTATTCATATGGGACATTACATCAAATATTATGTTAGAATAAATACATGTCACAAAGGATACCTCATTCTTCCTTTCTCCCTCTCATAAAGGTAGAAACCACAAGCTTAAGCTTGTTTCATACAACAACACTGTCTCAACACAAGGAGATATCTCAATCCCATCATCATATGGTACTTTCTGTTGATTAAATCCTACTCTTTATTGTCATAATGTATCACTGTCATATCCATAACCTACTCAAATAACTCTCCAAAGAGCTTCTTCAGCCAAACAACCCCATAGTTAGCCATTCTAGCAACAATGTACTCAACCTCAGTAGTACTTAAAGCTACATACTTCTATTTCCTATTCATTAAAATGTCATGGTAGATCACAAGCTAAAGTAGCACCCAAATGTACTCTTTCTGTCAATAATGCTTTTCAGCCCAGTCAACATTAGTGAACCCATGCAATTATACATCTTCTATAGTATATATTAGACCAAAAATGATCATCCCAGTCAAATATTTGAAAAATGTGCTTGTCAACCCAATGTGTATGAACCAACTCAATCATGAATTGACTCGAGTTGTTTTCTGCAAAACATATATCTAGATGGAATTTCACAAGGAACATCAATGCTTCAATCAACTATCAGTTTCCAAGTCATTTCCAATAATATATCTTCATAACTTCTTCAATAAAATTGGGCTCTCCAAGGATTTTCATTTCCACTTTCCAAAATCTCTACGATATAATTTCCTTTTCCAAACATCAGAAGGTAATACATCATGTCAAGATTATTCATCTCGAACTTCAAAGGCCAACTCCCTCTTACTTTGATCATCAAAGGCTCATTACCTATCAAGAATATATCATCATCATACAAAACCAAAATCAAAGGAATACCTTGGACCACTTTTGAACCATACGTTCGAATCAACACATCTTCCAAGCTTAACCAATTAACTATCAATGCAAACATACTAGGCTCAGAGCTTGACTCAAACCATACAATGTTTTCTGCAAACATAATACTTGACCAAACAAATATGTTTATCCTTGAACAAATTAGTATTGTGCAATTAGATATGTTTATCATTCCTTAAATTCCAAACCAAAACTAATAACAAATCCATAAAATTTTATCCATAAGGGTTTTGCATGGTAGCTTATCTCTGAGAAGAGCTATGGTGGCTACATGCCTCTAAACTGAGTTACAATGAGGCTCAAGGAGATTTTTGTTATTGAACAATAAGAGAAAAACCATAAACAACCAAAACCCTAACCCGAGGAGATGTAACACCAAGTTTTGATGGGCCTCATTGGGGTTAGTTGGGCAACCAACTTCCCTAGGTCGTAACTTGGTCATATTATCTCCGTTTGACGCATACGATACCTCATTGGAAATATCTCTCTCAGGACTACACTTATTGACCCAAGTGCAATTGCGAATGTTGCTTTGCCCAAAAAACATCGTTTAGGGCCTCAAAATGGCTCTGGAAGTTCAGGACCTGAAAAACTGCCAAAAATAGTAAATTGTGCTACAATTAAGGAAACAGACGAAATTGACTGGGGTGTCTAGGTGGAATAGGTGGGCAGCTATCAATATCCACCTCGATCATTCCTTACCCCTTAGGAAGCGATGGTCCCCATTGCATGTAGAGCCTCCATGAGGTGAGGAAATTTCTGTTGAACCTGGTCCCTGGAGAGATGTTCTACAATCTCTGGTGTGTCCAGTAATGGTGGGAAGTATGGTGGAGGGTAGTCCACATTGAACACTCATTGCAAGCCAAGGAATGGACGAATGCTATGTTCCAAAGCATTTTTCCCACAACCTTGGTAATGGTGTAAGGACCATATTGGAGTGGTCTGAGTTTCTAATGGGCTCTTGTAAGGCATTCTTTCTGCAAATGCAACCAGACTTTGTCACCCACTTGAAACTTGTGTGAAACCAGATGTTGATCATGTCTTTGCTTGTACTTCACATTTTCCACAATGGATTTGCAATATATCAGTCCGTTGGGTAGAGGTGCTTCAGGAGTTAGATCGAACGAATGATTAACCTGGCAGTGCAACGGTACCCCTGTGGATGAGGATAAGATGTCCCTATATTCTTTCATGACTGTATCCACCTTCTTCTGTTGCATGGAGGAACACTTTTTAGGGGTCATGGATGTGGCTACAATATTCCCCTTACTTTGAAAGCAAGCCAGAAAGAAAACAAATTTCATATTCTGGGAGATGATCTTACTGCATTTCTTGGCAGAGATCAAAGAGGTGCCAGTAGGTGGGGCTACCTCTGGTATCCTGTATAACATATTGCCCAAAGAAATAATAATAGAGCGAGGTCTAGACTCATATACAGCATGTCGCTTCCATCAATATGGTTGTCCTAATAATATATCACAAACGTCGAGAGGAGAAACATCACACAATAAATCATCTATGAAGGGCTTGATGCAATAGGGAAGGTGACACTGATCGCTTACTTGGAGATCTCATCCTTGGTGAAGCCACCTGATGTTGTACAACTGTAGGTGTGGTATGGTCAGTAGGCCCAGCTGCTTCACGACCTCTAAAGAAATGAGGTTATTTTGGCTTCCACAGTCGACAACGAATTACAACAGAGAACCCTTCACCCACATTTGTGAGTGGAAAAGACGCTCCCCCACCTTTGGGTCTTCAGGCTCATTCTCCTGGATCTTGGTGGTTGCAACAGTGGCACTGGGATTCGCATGAATAATCTATTTCCCCTTTTCATTCCTCTTTTCAGGTTTTGACTTAGGGTTGAACATGCATCTAATTCTGAAGCATTCAACTCAGCCATCAACAACTGCCCTGTCTAACACTCACTTGCATTGTGAGTGGGGCACTTATGGAACTCACACCACTTTCCTATGTCCTTCTTTGACTTCGTGGTGGTGTTCTTTTCTTGCAACTTCGACAGGTTATCTTCAGTCACTCTGCCTTGGCTTTGTCCTTCGTTCTTCGGATTCATATATCCAAAGTCTCGCTTCTTTTGTTTAAAATTTTTCTCTATCTTGACAGTGTATCGGTACGTCGTGCCAAGTGAGGATATGTCCAGGAACTCCATCTCATCCTAGATGTACCTGTGTAGGAAGTTTCGTTATTTGAGTACCAAATGCCACTCTAAATCCTTGATACCCAACTTTGTGCGAAGGGTATGAAAAATATTGGTAAACTCTGGCACATCTTAGTCCATTTCTTACCGCAGCATGGTCCACTTTATGTATTTATCCTCATAGCTTCCGATAGGGTAGTATTGCTCCTTGATGGCATCCCAAAATGAATTCCAAGTGGGTGAGGCTAAAAACAGTGAGGCCGTACTTTCATCCTTCTGCTTGCAGTAGGTTTCCCACTAGTCCTTGATGTGGGGGGAGGCTTTGAGAAGTGCAAAAGTGATCTTTTCCCGGATGGAAAAATCATGAACAGAAAAATATCCTTCTAGCAGATTTAACCATTTATCTACGTCATTCGCATCTATCTAACCCTCAACTATGGGAATGTTAAAATTAACTTGTACCTTAAAGGGTGTGGCGCTTCCAGAGTAGCTGCTGGAAGTAGATGCGTCACCCGTCAGCAGCCACTGAAGGATCTAGGAAAAATTGTCCATCATCACGTTCCTTTGTCACTCGAGGGCTTCTTCAAGCAAGATTTTGATAGGATCTCCTACCCCCTCGTCTTTCTTTTCATCCACCATGCATGGGAGGCCATAAGGATTTGCGAGGCTAATCTTGCAAAAGTTCAACAAGATCGAGCCCTAACTCCTTATATCTTGACCTTGTTGGGGACATGCAAAGAAAAACATAGAAAGAGAAAACCCGCTCTGATACCACTGATCCGGATTTAAACAGGAACACAACAAATTATAGATATAACCATAAATATAGAGATTCAGTAGAAATAGCACTTCATTTCATTAATAGAAAAATATCGAAGTGTGCTTACAAACAGTATGGAAATAAGACTAGCTTGGGTGATGGTAGTTTATCTCTAAGAGATGTGGTGGCTACATGCCTCTGCACTGAGTTATAATGAGGCTCAAGGGCCTTTTTATTATTGAACAATAAGAGAAAAACCCTAAACAACCAAAATCCTAACCCGAGGAGATGTAACACCAAGAGTTTATGGCCCTGTTGGGATTATTTAGGTAGCCAACTTCCTGGGGTCGTAACTTAGTCGTATTATCTCCATTTGACACATAAAATACCTCATTGGAAAGATCTCTATGAGGACTACAACTATAAACACAATTGCAATTGTAATCATCGTTTTTCCCAATAAATGTCGTTTAGGGCCTCAAAATGGCTCCGAAAGTTCAGGACCTAAAAAACGGCCAAAAATAGTAAACTGTGCTACAATTAAGGAAACATATGAAACTCACCTGAGGGTCTAGGTGGAATAGGTGGGTGGCTACCAATATCCGCTTGGATCACCAGGCTCAGAGCTTGCCTTAAACCATACAATATTGTTTGCAAACATAATACTTGACCAAACCAATATGCTTAGCCTTGAAGAAATTGGTATTGTGCAATTAAGCATGTTTATCATTCCTTAAATGCCAAACCAAAACTAATTTCAAATCCATAAAATTTCTCCCAATATCACAAACTCTTTGAACCAGATGCAAGGAAGAGCTCACACCCAAAGACTAGGTTACAACCTTAGCTATTTCCATGTAAAAAAATGTCATTAAGCAATATCAAAATTTATCAGGACATCCACATAATCATAATATGAATTATCTATGTCGTTATACATCAAGGATAAGTAGTATAAGTTTCATCCATGCATTGTGATATTTCTGGAATAAAAACAACATCACCATCATCATCAAATCATCAAATCAAATCATCATTGTACATCTCGATCATCCGTCTACTCAGGGTCGTGCCCCCCCGAGCACCTGGGCAGGGATGCCCTCCAATTATTTTATTTTTATTTTAAGTTTTGTTAATAAAATATTTTTAAGATTTTAATTTTATTGTTCCACTATTTTTAATTAATTATGTTTTTTTTTTAAATTTGATTTTTTTTTTTTTAATTTATATTTTTTTTTTTGCTTTTTTTTTTAATTGTTTAAAATAATTTTAATTTTTGGTTTTTTGGTTGATTTCTATTTTTTTAAATAGCTTTCTAAAAATTTTGTATTTTTATTTATTTATTTTATAGTTTTTTTAAAATTTGTTTTTGTTTTTTTTTTTTAAATTTTTTTTTATTGTTTACAAGTAATAATATATATATATATATATATTATATTATATATATATATATATATATATATTATATATATATATATAATATATAATATATATATATATAATATATATATATATTATATTTACATTTGTTATGTTTTTTTTTATATATTTTATATTTTGTTTTTAAGTAATCAACATTTAAAAAAAATATATCCACACTTAATACATTAGAATATTTAAAGTGTCAAAAAGATGCTCCAAAAAAAAATGTATTTTGAATCATCGATTTTCAAAATCAAATGATTTTTTTGCTACCTCAAAATAGCGGGTAGTCATATCAATTCTCATTTCAAACTTTACGTTGTTATATGTTTATAGCAAAAACTAACAAATCAGATCTACATATCTACATATCTGTAATAATAGTAGAGAGACTCAGATCTAATGGATCACTGAAGATAATTGAAGTCGAGATGTCAAGAACTTAGATCTGGACTGGGTCACCCTCATAAACATTGTTTGTAGGTGACTTAAACTTCAGGGTCACTGTCATGAAGATGTATGCGTGTAACTGTAACTTCACAATCGCTCTCAGGAGGTCATTATGAGTGTGACCTCAGCCCCGGATTGTAAAAACCCATAGTCACAACCTTAAGGAGTTGTGCGAGCAATTAGAAGGGCCAAAGTCTCTCTCGAATTGAGTTGTGCCAGCGACCGTACTGTCAATGTTGTTCCCAGGGCTTCCTAGTGTAAGTGACTAAGGACTAAACCCTTCAGAACTCAGAGTCGCTTCCTCTTAACTGTGTCTGAGTGACCAAAGATCCAAATTTGTTCTATTGACCAATTTTTGCCTACGACCGTGGAAAAAAACTTTCGATATGTGACAGTGACCGATATCTAGACTACCCAAACCCAGAGCGAACCTTACACTTGTACTTTCGGACCCAATACGAACTTCTGTCGCTGAACTTGTGCAAGCAAAAACAAAATAGAAGAACAAAACATGTCTTTTATTGAGTGTGTCCAAATGAGCTTTAGGTCTCTTCCTTTATAATTTTTCTTGAGGGTTTACTTGGGGTTAATATTGACCCATGCAGTTACTCATGTGGTTAGATCTGACCCATTCCATAATGTATGCATGAATAAAATAATTCAAAACTTAATTTCTGTTTAACCAAATTAGGTGATATTTAGGTCATTTTTGGTCCTCTGGAAAAGAGAAATGTAATGCAATCATTATCTCAGTCATTTGAGTTGTCCAAGGTGGAATTTTACCATATTTTTCAAAATTAACACTCCCTCTCAACTAGGAATAATTGCACCTACTAATATCTCTCCATCGAACAATATGCATTCTGGAATCTTCGAATATCATCATGTATCATCACATATCATCTTTTTCATGTAGTCATTATGCCATGTCCATCTCAAGTGTCCCATGATCACAAATCATCATTGTACTTCTCGATGTATCCTTTGCATATTTTCTTCTTATCTCTTGATTGTTCCTCCTCATATGCTAAACATTCTCGAATCTAGAAGAAGAAGAATTTGATACTGGAGGGGAGCTCAAGCTACCACCCTCTATCCATTAGGATGTTATTTGGAATCTCTTTCGGTGGGATTCTATCTAGAATGTTTTCATTGGAGAGCATATCATCAGAGAGAACATCTCAACCTGGAATCAAATCTGGGAGCAATAACTTCCACCCATACCGAGCAATAAGATAACGCATCACACATGGGAGTAAACCCTCAACCTTAGATCACATAGGGGAGTACATGCTCGACCCTATAATTTCATCGAGGTGTTTTACCCTCAACTTGGAATCGTATTGCCTACTAATCTTCCCATCAATGACCCTGAATAGTCATGTGGTAGAACACCTACATCATAATCACCTTGGGTTGTACACCCTCAACTCATTGGCCAAACAAGGAGTAATATTCCCAACAAACCATGCTTGTGGGTATGATTCCAATTGGGGTATACTCTGCAAAGACCAAAAATGGGAGTAAAACCCTCAATTCCTCACCCTAGGAGCTTAAACAGGGTAGGAATATTTGGCTCAGTGTCCTCGATCAGCATTGCCCCTCATCTGAAGGGGATTTGCTCTGAAAACCAAGATGCCTTTGAGAGAATATCTCCCATTTGCTTGTCTCAATAGAAGTTGTTTCATGTTCATACATAACATCAAATATCATGTCAAATCATATATAATCACATAAATCACAAAAGGATACCATAATCATCCTCCCTCTCAGGGAGGTGCCAACCACAAGCATGAGCTTCTTCCAAGTAGCTGCACTATCTCAATAAATGAGAGTGTCTCGGTCCCAACTATAAATATGATACTTACTTCCAATCAAATCATCACAATGGATCCATGGTATCCATGTCATATCCAAATCATGCTCAAACAACCCTCTAAGGAGCTTCTGTATCCTGCCTCACAACTATCCATGCTAGCAACATCATGATCAACCTCAGTCATGTTATGGACCTCTCATCCAAGATATCATGGCATATCACATACTAAAGCAACATCCAAATGTGCTTATGAGCAATAATCCCAAACATCAACAATACATCTATGCAGATACATATCATAGGAGAAATATCACATGAAGATATTTCAAAGCATGCTCGATGTAAACTCTATGTGAGTGAAACAACTCACTCATGAATTCATTAAGGTTCTATGCACATCATACATATATAGATGGATTTTCAAAATGGAACATCAATGCTTCAACCATCAGATGCCATGTCAAGTTCAACAACATCTTGAACTTTGAATCAGAGTATCTAAGTATTTTCTTTTTCATTATTCAAAACATTTTCTAATAGCTTTGAAATATGGAATTTCTTTTTCAAATTCCAAAAATTGATTCATCATGCCATGCTACATTATTTCGAGCTTCATAAGCCATCTCCCTTTGATTAGATCATCAGAGGCTCATCATTTGTCACAAGTAGATCATAAAGATATAAAATCATAATATACCTTGGAATTCATTATGTCGACTTCATTAGATAACTGTCAAATCTAGACATATTTGTATTGCAATGCTCTAAGCATAATGCCTAGCTAAGCCAACATAATCGTTCCTACATAACTCAATGTTGTACCATCAACAACAAAGTCAACTCATCATAGTTTAGAAGTGAGATCATGACCATTATCAAATTCATCATTATCATAGTATTAATACTTTCAACCACAAGACAGGTGGAGCTCATATCAAATCATGCCAACAAGTCATTGCATTATCAATCTAAACTTTATCAAGTCATTCTCATAAGCATAATATAAGTGATCCTATCAATAGATGCAAATGCATACATCAAGGATGAGTCATGCAGGTTCCATTTCATACCAAATCACAACTATTATTATTCCAACCATTATGCTAAGAATAAGGAGGCCAATCTCCAAATACCCACATAAGTCATCATGCCCTCATAGATTGATCAGGGAAAAGAAAAAATCGTCATATCAAATCACTATCCATCAAGTCAAGTCCAAATTTCTATCGTAGAGATATCTATAGTCAAAGCACAACTCAATCATCAATTCAAAATTATTATTGCACATCATGGCAAAACACTTTTCATATATACCAGTAATTCCAAATTATGCCAACCTCTTGTAGAATAAACATAGTGACATATCTATATGTATGTATCGGTCACCTACAAACACAAGTTCAGTTTGCATTTTCATGTTATGGAAAACATTCAACCTTTTCTCGCTAAAAGGTGTTGATGTTATCTGCAATACATCTATGGTCCTATATATCTTTGTGGTGACTATCTCATTTGATGCATAATACTTCACTATATTATCAACAATTTAATAACTTTATAAATCAGTTAAGAATGGAAGATTATATCAGGGACATCATGATTCAAAGTTCATACAACTTTGGAAATCTTCAGATGATGGTCATCAATAGTCAAACCTCTGGTCACTCTCTTCTGGTTAGCATGGGAGTGACTTTAGCTGCCTAGATGTTGTCTAGGCCTTAGCATAAGTGCGACCAGGGATGAGATCTCCTAGATATGTGACTACGGCCTAAGCAGAAACCCTAATTTATGTATGGGCTAAATATCTAAGACCCTATTATAGATCAATATTGTTAGATGCACTTAAATCATACATCAACAACATATAATGCAAATAGTAATAAGGGTAAGAATCTTGAAATGAAATTCTCCCTCCGATTAGGGATCTGCATCATTCATCTTCATTCATGTAAGTAGCCTGTCACGACTTGAGTCATGCACCAATAGATCTATTAGATCATAAACATATGGTAATCAACATCATGACATTAATCTTTCATAAAAGGCTTAGGCTCAAAGAAACATATATGTGCAACATCATATATGAAAGATTATGAACACAATAGCATTTTCTATCAAGCCACTCCATCAATTTACTACATCCAGTTTTACCATATGCCATCAAGACAAGACCATAGATAGTAAGAGATCTAGAATATCAATCTTAAACTAGTTATTCTCACATCAAGGTTTCCATGCACTTCATGACGAGTGAGATCAAATTAGGTCATTGAATAAGGCTTTATCAAAACAACAAGAGTGTCAATCACTCTTTCCATAAGATTTCATCATGCTTTTCACAAGAATTACTAGTAGACTCATGTATAAAAGTCAATGAACTATCTGTCTATAAGAAATCCATCATGACAACTATCAAGGGTATCATTTTCTAGAGCCAAGGTGCTAGCTTTCTTTATAGGATCAAGATATCCAATAGATAGGTCATATATGTTAGCCAAACATCAAGTGGATCAATATATCTATATTAGATAGCCTCATAAAATTAAATAAGATAAAAAAATTTCAACACCATGTGTATAGATCCAAGTCACTTTCATATGCATGTATGAGCTATTAAAGAAAGAGGAATTCTCATCATACCTTAGGGCTTACCAAGCCAATAGCTGAAACACAACATACCATGCTTATCTCAAATACCTAAGCACCTAATCCTTAGACATAGGCAACTTGAAGCATTTTGTCTCCTTTTCATCAAGTACCTCTTTGTCTCTTTCTATATCTGCATCTAAAAATTATCCTCAAGAAGGATCTACACATCACATCTCATCAAGGAGGTTAGAAACATCCATATACTCAAATACGTATGTAACAATAAACATAATCATCAGATCTATAAGTAAGAAGCATCATAAGTCAACAAATACTTATCGTCAATGAGAGGTGATCCTCTCCCTCTTGAACCAATGTTTAAGAGCCATCAATGTTCATGGTCCTTATACTAATGTTGTCTTCAAGTATCCAACCATATTTGTTAAGTATTATCCCATATAAGGCTTCATTAAATCTCCCACAAGTGCTTGAGCATCTTCTCATTGACCATACTATACCTCATATAATTTCCATAAACCAACATTTTCTCTGCAACCCTAACATCATAGAATCCATCAACCCTAATCATCAAGATGCCTAGGGTTTTCTTCAAACCTTCGAATTCTTTTAGGTCTCCACCATCCTCTTCTTTCTTCCATCAACGGTGTCATCATCGATGTGATCTCCATGCCTTTTCTTCAACCCAACTCTGATACCATGTTAGTTTTTCTTAGGGCGACATTGTTCTTTGCTATGATAGTTTCATTTCATCTTAAATACATTAAGTTCACCCCATATCATCATTACATTATTCATATCTACACCATTATATATCAGCATATGCAATTACATAGAAAGAAACAACATCACCATCATCATCAATGCAATGAAATATAAAAGGAACAATAGAAAAAATAATGCACACACATAGAGACACTTGGATTGGTATGAGACCAGGGAAAAATCCACTATGGGGAAATCCCTTGCAAATCTTCTTCTTCTTAGATCGTCATCAAATGATGCAGCAAAATAGAGTACAATAAACCGTAACTTTGTTTATGCAGCAAAACAATAATGATATCTATGAAAAATATCGAATCATGCTAGGAATCAGAACCCTCATACTGATGGTTGTAATGTACTGTCACAAATTGATGTCAACTGTTGTATAGTGTTGTCACTGTGTCAAATACTGTTGAGTACTATTGTCACTATCAATGAGCCCAATACATATGCTTGTAGCGGAAACTAACAAATCGGATCCACAAATCTGTAATAACAGTAGAGAAACTCAGATCTAACGAATCACTAAAGATAAATGAAGCTAAGAAGCCGAGAACTTAGATTTGGATTGGGTCACCCTCATAAACATTATCTGTGGGTGACTTAAACTTCAAGGTCGCTCTCATGAAGACTATATGCATTTGACCGTAACTACACATTCGCTCTAAGGAGGTCACTATGCATGCAACCTCGACCCAAGACTGTAAAAACTCCCAGTCGTAACCTTAAGGAATTTTGTGGGTGACTAGAAGGGCCAAAGTCACTCTCTCACTGAGTTGTGCTAGTGATCGTACTATCAGAGTCGCTCCCAGGGCTTCTTGGTGTGAGAAACCAGTGACTGAACCATTCAGAACTCGAATTCATTCCCTCTAAACTGTGTCCGAGCAACCAACGTGCCAAATTTGCTCTCTTAACCACTCTATGCCTGTGAATGTGGATGAAAAACTTCCTATCTGTGATAGTGACTGAGATCTAGATTACCCAAACCTAGAGCGAAGTACCTTACGCCTGCACTTTCAGACCTAATATGAACTTCTGTCAATGAACCTGTGTGAGCCAAAACAAAATAGAAGAGCAAAACATGTCTTTTATTGAGTGTGTCCAAATGAGCTTGATGTCTCTTCCTTTTATAGTTTTTCTTGACAGTTTACTTGGGGTTAAGATTGACCCAAGCAGTTACTCATGTGGTTAGAACCAATCCATTCCATAATGTATGCATGAATAAAATAATTCAAAACTTAATTTATGTTTAACCGAATTAGGTGATCTTTAGGTCATTTGTGGTCCTCTCAAAAATAGGAATATAATGCAATCATTATCTCGGTCATTTGGGTTGTCCAAGGTGGAATTTTACCATAGTTTCCAAAAAAAAATAAAAGAAATCATTACATATTGAATCATAACAGTTTACACTTAAGCCAATGTTCTAATGCCAATCATGCCAATACAAAATAAATTACTAAATACCAATATTAATCACTAATAGTTACTATGCCCATATGTCCCTGTTACATCAAAGAAAATCACCATTGTCAAGTGCTAAATCTAATCAAAACCCTAACTTGTCATCACTGTGAATTCAATCAAGCCATAAGTAAAAACATATCTATGAATTTTCAAGCTTTATTTCAAAATCCTAAGACATCATCAATTATCCAAGCCAATATTGTTCATCTATACTAAGTCAAGTCAATAAGCCAAATCTTGTCAAACCCTTGCAATTGTTACCACATACTGTCATATACTAGCTCAAATGATCAAGTTAAGGCAAACAACTTACTGATATGCATATTTAAGTCCCTTGCAAAAAAAATATTAGCCAAGACATTCACATCTCTATAGTAAACATTATGTAGATTTTAAAAGCTTCCCTTCATAGAACTCTCCATCATCTGTGCCATGTATGTAAGTCTATCATACTCCTGGTACGCTCTTAGTTTTGTGCATAAGATTTTAGTTTTTGTGTCTTACAGGCTCAACCACACCAATATGCCTTCTTCCATGCGTTTGGGAAGCTTATAACCACACCCTTAAGCCTTTCTCACAGTGGTTGGGGATTGGACCAGGAGAAACCTTCTCTTTCTCAAATCAGAACTTGCCAAAACCTTTTCAAGATCAGTAGATCATTATTCATGCTCATAGTTCCTCCTTCAATATTCAAGTGTCTTCTATTCATTTTCTGCAAATAATAGTAGGTGTTCGGATCTTATGGAGATTTTCTCCCTCTAAATGGGAAACCACTTTAATCAACATTAATCAAAACATCAACCAGTCTATCATAATATTATCATGCGTCAGCAAAATTGTTAGATTATAAAACTATATGCATCATAGTCATAACATATTAGCATCAACTACTTCATCATTACATATGTACATGACATCAAACTTTCATCAAGGATTAGTTTCATATAATCAGGGAAGCTAATAAATATATCATCATACTTCAAGGACCATATTCACTACATTAATTTATTATTATATTACTTAAATCATCAAACCAGGGCATCCAATTTTTTCATGCTGTCAAATTTACTAAGCTTATAAAAGACTGAAACAAGGTCAACAAGAAGATCTTGAGTATCCATATTATTGTTACACTCTTATTATCAAGGTTACCATGCTTATCTAAATGCATCTAGGAAATTCATCATGTCTAAAATGTAAGATACTTTCCAAATATCAAGTGCACTGATATATCACATGTACTAGATATCAGACTTACTTATGTGCATGCATGAGTCATTTATGAAGGTGATGTTCTTATCATACCTTAAAGCTTCACTAGTCATCCAACATTGCAGCTTAATCACAACATTAAAACAATACACTATACATACGTCGAAGTATTTAGATACATGTGCAACTTATAGCTTTTACTTGCATATCATAATTTCTAGATGCTACTATTAGATTTAGTGTTTGCATACTGCCATTAGTGATCAAAATTGCTCTTTTCATATTCATTTTAGGTTTCCCACACATAAATTTTTTATCATTCCCCTAGGTCATGCAAAAAAATTATTCCCTGATGGTAATCCTAGTCCAAAAACATCACTCTTCCCTAAATGTGATTACTTGCTAGCATAGTTTCATATTTTGTTCACTGTACATCATCCATAAAGTTATTTTTATCATGCCATTTGTATCAGTCATGAGGTCATTATGTCATCTTGAAATTCAGTCCTTCAAGGTCTCATTAGGTCTTTTAGGGTTTTTCAAGCTTTCATTAGGTCACTAGGGTTGCCAAGGTTCCATTCCATTGCATAAGACCAGCAAGTAAAGGGTGATCAAATAACATCCCTTCACCATGTGAAGATGATTTGTAAAGAGAAATGCTTATTTCATTATGTAATTTTATGTCTTTCAAATGTAATAATTTCACCATCCCAAGTTGTTAACTCAGTGTTCCAAAGATGCCAGACCATCAAAAGATAAATTTGTCAAAGGAAATATTCAAGTGAAAGGGTAAAGTTTCAAAGGGTTAAGTGCATGCCAAAGGGAGTTTTCTTTTCCCAAGGGTGTCCAAATCATCATTTTCCACAAGCACTAAACCACAATTTCCTCACCCAATGAGCTAGGTTTGGCTATGGAATCAAAGACATCTGAGTATATGAGGCATAAGGGAGGTCATTTCAGCAAGTATCATGCCATTCCAACTCATACACCTCATGTCTCCATCATTTTTCAATAAGTCATTCCAAGGGACAAATCATTTGCCACACATAGAGCAGGTTTTCATTCAAACTATGTTTTAGACCAAACAGGGATGAATTTGGCAAAAGTGAGAGTATTTTTTGTCCAAAATAGGCGAAGGATGAAAAACCTCCTTCACGTTTTACATAGTTGTCATGGTTTTAGAGAAATGTCAAAACTACAGTTGCTACAAGAGAGTTTCTGCACTTCTACAGTGACATTGGGAAAATCAATTTTCTTCTAGATGGATTGTCCAAATGACTTGTTTGACGAGTCAACTAATAAATAGAGAGAAATATATTTCCAATGAGCTATCATGATCTCAATTTGGAGTTGAGGAAGACTTTAAAAACTTTCCTGCAAGAGAACACTTCATTTTTGCACCCTCATTCTACGCGTTTTGACCAGTCTTGGGAGAATTGACTTTTTAGGGGCTATAATTTATTATTTCTAGTTCTTGATAGTTCCATTGTGTAGCCAAGAGAGATAGCTTCCAAAGAGCTATCATGGGCTCAATTTGGACACTAAGAAGGCAGTCAAAGTCAACCTACAAGTTGGAGGGTGCGTTTAACCAGGAAGTTGTGCGCTGGGTAGAGTAGTTGCGCCCTTGTGCAGTGAACAGCGCTTTTGCCTGTCTGAGCCAAAGTAAAATTCAATGGTGTTATGCACCTGTGAGGTGAAGGGCATGCTTGGTGAGGACGCTGTGCACTGGAACTTGGTGTTGTGCATTTGGCTAGTAAAGCCTGGCAAACCCTAGGAGTGCCAAAACACCACTTTTCTTCATTTGCTCAAGCTACAAAGGCTTCTATTACCTGCATACAAGAAGTAAGTGGCCCAGTGTCTCTTTTTCTCCACCAATTAAGCAATTTGGCACCCTGAATTTTAAAACCCTAGCAAAGCCTTTCTTGTATGTTTCCAAAATCACCTACTTGATCAGAATTACATCACTTCATAGACTTTGTCACCCTCAAATCATCCTTACTTGTCATTTATTCAATATCCCTCACTATTCCACTCACCTTGACCCACATATTAGTCTGTCAAGTTTCCACCTTAAAAACATGGTAGAAGAGAGCCACACTAGTTCAGAAGAAGGGGAAAGAGGCAAGTGTTTACCCCACAGAAAGTTGGAGGGGCCTTGCCTTCATCATCAACATTACAGGTTAAAGGAAAATAGAAAATGGTGGAGGAAGCAGAGGTCAAACAATAGCATGAAAAACATGACACTGAAAAGGAGTTTCTCCTTGTGAACTCAAATGATGAGGAGAAAGGCAAAATCACTTAGGTTGCCTCAAAAGCAAAGGATGCAAAAATTAGGGAGCTTGAGACTAGTTTACAAAGGGCCAAATATATCATCTCCTTTTATGAGCAAGAGAACAAGTAGCTAGGGGTCAAGTAGGAATTGATGCAAACCAAGCACATCAAGGCAAAGAGGAAGGCTGAGAAGGCCAAATTTCAGCTTGATGAGGCTTATGGAGATTATGGAGAGTCGGATGATGAATAGGGACAGAGAAAAATACCAAGAACAAGAGGATTAAAGAGAGCCTTAGAGTTTGAAAGGAAAAAGGAGGCAGAATTGGAGGAGCAGCTCAATTTAAACAAGCAATTTGTTAAGAACATAACTGAGAACAAAGAGTCTTGGTTTGAGAAAGTGAACACACACTTGGAGACCCTCTTGGAGAAATCAAACATAGATGTTGAGTTACAAAGGAAGATGGCCAAGTATTATGCAAGGAGAAACCAAGTGGCAAGGAGTAAGCTCAAAAGAGCTCATGAGAAAATTGACAAATTGACCAAGCAAGAGGAGAAGAGGAGACTTAACATACTTGCTGAGGCATCCCTACATGCCTCTAACCTTTGATCAGTCATAAAAACACATTTTTGGGCATGTTGGACTATTTTTGAGCTTGAAGGAAGTTTTTGTGTTTTTCAGTCCAATTTTTGCATAGTCATGGAAGGAAAAAGCGCAGCGCCTTTGGCGTTGCGCTCTTTTTTGAGGCATACAATGAGGAAATGGTCAGCATTTTTTCATTCACAATTATGAGTACATGCACCTTGTGCATTCTACTAAGGTTTTGGAGCAGAACTGGTTTACCAAAAGGGCTAGAAACCCTCAAAAAATGACCTTTATACCCTCTTTTTGCCTTAGGCATTGCACACTGAGAAGTGTTGGGAGAATGGACTTTTGACAGGGCAAATGAACTCCAAATGCCAAAATTCAAGATGTTATTGAAAGTAGACTTGAGGATCTTTCCAAGAAACTATTTTAAGCCCAATTTGGACACCATGAAGACACTCAAAACTCCACCTGAAGATGAAGGGTGCGCTGGTATTGGCACTGCACGCCTAGCACTAGCGCTGCGTGTTTGACACTTTGTCCAGGTTTTCACTGTTTCGTCAGTTTTCACTTTCACCTTGGAAAATCATGAATTTATCTATGTAAATGATGAGTTAAATGTAATTATCATGTTTCTAGTACTTACTAGGGTAAATACAATAGGTAAATCAAGTTCATGAGGTGTAATGAATCAATGTGCTTGGATTCGAGAGGAGTCACTTTGACCACCCTATTCTCTTGTTATCAGTTCAAACTTTCTTGGATCTTTCCCTCTTCTCATGGATTTGAACCCCTGAGGTTAGGATGGGTGGTTTGAAGCCTATATTATGTATTTCCCTAGTCATTTTAGAGGTTGGACTCAGTGGGATGCTTAGGCTTTAATAGACATCATTTTGTACCAGTTACAGTAGGAGATTAATGAAAAATTGCAGCTATTTCTTTGGGATCCATGTGGTATGATGCTCAATTCAGTTTTTCTTATGTTTTCATGTGTTAAAATGTATTTTTGACTCCATTTCATCATTTCATACTCTTTATGTGAATGTATACAAGTATGAAAGGCATAATCCATAACTTTTACGCCCTATTTTGGGTAGATATTTCATAGTCTGTGTTTTCTTCAGTTTAGGAAGAATCCATGAAGTTTACATGCTTTTCCTAGCCCCTCATCTGTATTGTCACCTCATCCATCAAACCCTAAGTTTCTAATCATTGTGCCTACCTTGCCCCATTGAACAACCTGCAATTTTTACCTAATTTCCTTGCTCTAATTGTTTGGCTCCTCTTGATCTAGCAAAACCCTTCAAAATCAAATCAAAACCCTCTGCTACTATACCTAGCCTAATATCAGTTTCTTGATCCAGTCATTCTAGATGAGAACCTTACAGAGAGAGCCCTCTCCTGGCCTATTATAGCTAGCTACTTTGTTAAGCATGGTTTATGGTTACCCTGGCATTGCCTTCCTTTAGCCTGAGGTTCAATCTAGGTGCTAACATAGTGGTGACCATACTGGTGAACGAGCGAAAGTTTCGTATTCGCTGGGAAATATCATCAAAGTTCAGATCTACATCTGATTGTTGATGGTGGACAATGATCAGACATAGGAAGGTTGAAATCACTCACCTAGTGACTCCAAATCAGTTTCGAGGTCATGTCTGAAGACTCCACTGGAGGATGAAGCCAACCAACAGAAACATGAAAGGACAATATGGAAAGATTAGGTATTCAAGTTGAAATTTCATCCAAGACATTATGCTCTTTGTCATCAATTATTTTTTCTCTTTTCCTGATAATGTCAAAAGGGTTTTACAAAGTATATTGTATTTGAGAAAATATCCTAGACCTACATGTGATTCCTTCCCTTTAAAGATTGTGAAAACAAATTCTTTGTACAGCTTTGATCTTGATCAAGACCCTTATTTTGAATCTTATGATGACCATCTTCAACTTGATAAGCCTAAAGAGACCAAGACTGATTCTACAACTTTTGTACATACTCCTACACCTTGTAAAATTCTAGATCAATACAAACCACTCATCTTACCTCCTATACTCCATGCTTTCCTTGAAAATAATTACCTATACCTACCGTAGTTTGATGGTGAATATGACAATATCACTGTTGAGAGACACATGCAGAATTTTGAGACTTTCCTCAACCTTTTTGAAGTCGATGAAGAGGATGTCAATACCAGGCTATTCGCTCTTTCTTTGCAAGGAAAAGCCCAGAGTTGGTTCAAAAACCTCCCTGATGCGAGCATCTCATATTTCCAGCAGTTCATCAAAGTTTTCCTCGACAAGAGGGTGGTCAAACAAATCCCTTTCTTGATTTTAGAAGAGTATAACCAGTTGAAAATACTGCCAGGGGAGACAGTACAACAATTTTCTGCTAGGTTTAACCAAGTCTATTTTTTGATGCCTGCTAATATAAGGCCTCCTCCTAGATCCATTCTCTTGCACTACATAGATGCCTTTGATCTGGAAATGGAGTTTCATATGAGGGAAAGGAACCTTGCAACACTTGAAGAGATGCAGAACACTACAGTAGATGTAGAGGCTAATATGTTGATCAGAAGGGCAAAGCTGAAGGAAGAAGAGAGGGAGAACATTGTAGAGCACCTAACATCTTCAGAGGTAAAGCTTGACATTTCGGTAAGTAAAATGGAAGAAATGATGCAAAGAATCAGCTCATGAGATGAATTTTCTATTCAAGATCACCATGATCCACCTGTCCCAAAAAAAGAAAATATTACTAGCCCTAAAAAATTTCTTGCTAATCCAAGCTACCATAGATTTGAAAATGGATTTGTAGATCAATCCATGGGGAAACAATCTAATAATATAATGTGTATGATTGGTGACATTACTTATATTGATGAATTTGACAAAGTTTGATCAGTATGACAATTATTATGTTCTCCAAAGAAAAGTTAATCTTGCAGAGCAATCAATAGCTGGTTTGTGGGAGGAGGAAGTTCAATTTCAGCAGCTCGAATACAGTAATCAGCCGAAGCATATCAGCTATGACAATGATGAGGAAAGTGTAGAAAATTTGGAAGTAAGTGAAGCATCTTTGCCTCTTTGTTTTACTTCATTTAAATTCATCAGAGGTAACTTTGATGTGATCAGAAATAAGAACTCGTTGAGTTTTGATCTTGACAATCAAGCGGATAAGAAATTTTTTTATTAGAGCTCCTTCCCTTGTGTTTCTCCTCATTTGAAAAAATAAGAGAAAACCATAAGCAAGCAGATAAACGTGTGGTCAACACTATAAAGGATAAACCTTCTCATGAATTGGTTGAGGAAATCATTTGCGACATAGAAGCCTCCCTAGCTCTAGATTTGCAGCCCCCAAGCTCCATTGAATTTCAAATTGCAGATGAAGGCTTGGAAGCTAAAACACATGATCAAATGATGTAAGGTGACTCTGTACCACTATGTTTTGAAACATTTCAATTTTTAAAGAAAAATATTCATAATATCTCTAAAGCAAAGGATTAGCAGCCTGTAGAGTGTCATGCAGTCTCATTAAAACTAATGGAAAATAGGTTGCAACAATCTTTACAGGTTTTTCATGACCTAATAGTTGATGTGTTGGATGATATTTGTAGTAAAAGTCCTTATCCATTAGCTAACTATGAGCCTGCAAAGAATGTTGATATAAACTTGATCCGACAACCGACTTCATTGTCTTGTTCAGCAGGAGTTTCATTACAAAGCTCATACCAAGATTTGCAGTCATATCAAGAGAGTAATGCAGAAGATTTCTGTTTTGTTGTTGATCATCAAGAAAAATTAGTCATTCGTGAGTTTCAAGATCCTTTTGTCAATTTGTTACAGTCATCAAAGAAAGAAAACATAGATTCTCGGAAAATTTTAAAACGAAAGTACGAAGACTACCTGGAGCGGAGCAGTAATGTATTAGATGGGCTGGAAATCAATATGTATTCCTATGAAGATACTTTCACATCATTCTTGAGGTTAGCAAGTGGGCTCGTGCTTTGCAATTTCATCAAGATTCAATCTGTTGACAAATTTTCATGGGAGTTTCCTTTCAGTAGTTCTCTCTTCTTGCTCATAAACAAGCACTTGCGAAGAATTCAAATAGCAACCTAAATGCTTACTTGGTTGCATTGGTTGTTTCATTTCACTTGATTAGGTGATCAATGGAACATTTAGAGTAGGTTTCATTGAATAAGATCCATTTTGAGCATCTTTTTCTGTTTGTCAGTTGTGTTTTAGTATTGAGTGAGTTTTCAGTTGAGTAAAAGTCAGTTTGTGTCTTTGAGTCATCAATATTCAGTCATGTATTTCAGATTGAGTTTTTCTTTTTTTTACTCCATGCCCAATGGATAAGGCTACTTGGTCTACGATGTTCTTGGAACCTCCAAGGAGATACCATCCCCAATGGAGCCAATGTTAGAGTCAGTATTTGCATACTACCATCAGTGATCAAAATTTCTCTTTTTATATTCATTTTAGGTGTCCCACACAGAATTTTTTTTATCATTCCACTAGATCATGCAAAAAAATTAGTCACTGATGGTATTCCTAGTCCAAAATCATCACTCTTCCCTAGATGTGATTACTTGCTAGCATAGTTTCTTATCTTGTTCACTGTACATCATCCATAAAGTTATTTTTATCATGCCATTTGGATCAGTCATGAGGTCATTATGTCATCTTGAAATTTAGTCCTTCAAGGTCTCATTAGGTCTTTTAGGGTTTTTCAAGGTTTCATTAGGTCATTAGAGTTGCCAAGGTTCCATTCCATTGCATAAGACTAGCAAGTAAAGGGTGATGAAATAGCATCCCTTAACCATGTGAAGATGAGTTGTAAAGAGAAATGCTTATTTCATTATGTAATTTTATGTCTTTCAAATGTAATAATTTCACCATCCCAAGTTGTTAACTCAGTGTTCCAAAGATGCCAGACCATCAAAATATCAATTTTTCAAAGGAAATAGTCAAGTGAAAGGGTAAATTTTCAAAGGGTGAAGTGCATTCCAAAGGGAGTTGTCTTTTCCCAAGGGTGTCCAAATCATCATTTTCCACAAGCACTAAACCCTAATTTCCTCACCCATTGAGCTACGGTTGGCTATGGAATCAGAGACATCTGAGTATATGAAGCATAAGGGAGGTCATTTCAGCAAGTATGAGGCCATTCCAACTCGTACATATCATGTCTCCATCATTTTTCAATAAGTCATTCCAAAGGACAAATCATTTGCCACACATAGGGCCGGTTTTTCTTAAAACTATGTGTTAGACCAAATAGGGATGAATTTGGCAAAAGTGAGGGAGATTTTTGTCCATAATAGGCCAAGGATGAAAAACTCCTTCACTATTTACACGAGTGTCATGGTTTTAGAGAAATGTCAAAAATACAGTTGCTACAAGAGAGTTGTTGCACTTCTACAGTGACTTTGGGAAAATCAAATTTTCTTCTAGCTGGATTGTGCAAATGACTTGCTTGATTCATCAACTAATAACTAGAGAGAAATATATTTCCAATGAGCTATCATGATCTTAATTTGGAGTTGAGGAAGACCTTTAAAAGTTTCCTACAAGAGAACATTTCATTTTTGCACCCTCATTCTGCACTTTTTGACCAGTCTTGGGAAAATTGACTTTTCAGGGGCTATAATTGATCATTTTCAGTGCTTGATAGGTCCATTGTGTAGCCAAGAGAGATACCATTTCAAAGAGCTATCATGGGCTCAATTTGGACACTGGGAAGGCAGTCAAACTTAACCTAAAATTTAGATGGCACGTTTAACAAGGACACTGCGCACTGGGTAGATTTGTTGCGTGTCTATGCAGTGAAGGGCGAATTTGCCCATCCAAGCCAGAGTAAAATTCAATGGTGTTGCACGCCTATGAGGTGAAGGGCACACTTGCTGAGGATTCTACGCACTAGCACTTGGTGTTGTGTGTTTGGCCAATAGATCTTGACAAACCCTAGGAGCACCAAAACACCACTTTTCTTCATCTACTCAAGCTACAAAGGCTTCTATTACCTGCATACAACAATTAAGTGGCGCAGTATCACTTTTTATCCATCAATTAAGCAAGTTGGCACCCTAAATTTTAAAACCCTAGCAAATCCTTGCTTGTATGTTTCCAAAATCAACTATTTGATCAGAATTACAACACTTCATAGACTTTGTCACCCTCAAATCATCCTTGCCTATACTTCATTCAATATCCCTCACTATTTCACTCACCTTGACCCACATATCAGTCCCTCAAATTTCCACCTTAAAAGCATGGCAGAAGAGAGTCACACTAGTTTAGAAGAAGGGGAAAGAGGCAGGTGTTTACCCCATGGAAAGTGGGAGGGGCCTTGCCTTCGCCATCAGCATTACAGGTTAAAGGAAAAGAGAAAATGGTGGAGAAAGCAGAGGTCAAATAGCAGCATGAAAAACATGACACTGAAAAGGAGTTTCTCCTTGTGAACTCAAGTGATAAGGAGAAAAACAAAATCACTCAGGCTGCCTTGAAAGCAAAGGATGCCAAAATTAAGGAGCTTGAGACCAGTTTACAAAGGGCCAATTATATCATCTCCTTTTATGAGCAAGAGAACAAGTAGCTAGAAGTCAAGCAGGAATTGATGCAAACCAAGTACATCAAGGCAAAGAGGGAGGTTGAGAAGGCCAAATTTCAGCTTGATGAGGCTTATGGAGATTATGGAGAGCTAGGTGATGAATAGGGGTAGAGAAAAAGACCAAGAACAAGAGGATTAAAGAGAGCCTCAGAGCTTGAAAGGAAAAAGGAGGCAGAATTAGTGGAGCAGCTCACTTTAAATGAGCAATTTGTTAAGGACATAACTAAGAATAGAGAGTCTTGGCCTAAGAAAGTTAACTCACACTTGGAGACCCTCTTGGACAAAGAAAACAGAGATGTTGAGTTACAAAGGAAGATGGCCAAGTATTATACAAGGAGGAACCAAGTGGCAAGGAGTAAGCTCAAAAGAGCCCATGGGAAAATTGACAAATTGACCAAGCAAGAGGAGAAGAGGAGACTTAACATACTTGCTAAGGCATCACTACATGCCTCTAACCTTTGATTAGTCATAAAAACACATTTTTGGGCATGTTGGACTATTTTTGAGCTTGAAGGAAGTTGTTGTGTTTTTCAGTCCATTTTTTGCATAGCCATGGAAGGCAAACATGCAGCGCCTTGGGCGTTGCAATCTTTTTTGGGGCATCCAATGAGGAAATGGTTAGTATTTTTCGATTCAAAATAATGAGTACATGCACCCTGTGCATTTTCTAAGGTTTTGGAGCATAATTGGTTTACCAAAAGGACCAAAAACCCTAAAAAAATGACCTTTTTAACCTCTTTTTGGCCTAGGTGCTGCGCACTGAGCATTGTTGGGAGAGTTGACTTGTGACAAGGCAAATGAACTTCAAATGAAAAAATTCAAGATGTTCTAGAAATTAGACTTGAAGATATTTCCAACAAGCTACTTTGGGCCCAATTTGGACACCATGAAGACACTCAAAAGTCCACTTGAAGATGAAGGGCGCATTGGTACTGGCACTGCATGCCTAGCACTAGCGCTGCATGTTTGACACTTTGTCCAGGTTTTCACTGTTTCGTCCCAGTTTTCACTTTCACCTTGGAAAATCATGAATTTATCTATGTAAATGATGAGTTAAATGTAATTATCATGTTTCTAGTACTTACTAGGGTAAATACATTAGGTAAATCAAGTTCATGAGTTGTAATGAATTAGTTTGCTTGGATTAGGGATGAGTCACTTTGACCACCCTATTCTCTTGTTATCAGTTCAACCTTTCTTAGATCTTTCCCTCTTCTCATGGAGTCGACCCCTTGAGGTTAGGATGGGTGGTTTGAAGCCTATATTATGTATTTCCCTAGTAATTTTTAGAGGTTGGACTCAGTGGGATGCTTAGGCTTTGATAGACAACATTTTGTACCAGTTAGAGCAGGAGATTAATGAAAAATTGCAGTTATTTCTTTGGGATCCATGTGGTATGATGCTCAGTTCAGTTTTTCTTATGTTTTCATGTGTTGAAATGTATTTTTGACTCCATTTCATCATTTCATACTCTTTATGTGAATGTATACAAGTCTGAAAGGAAGAATCCATAATTTTTAGGCTCTGTTTTGGGTAGATATTTCACAATCTATGTTTTCTTTAGTTTAGGAAGAATCCATGAAGTTTACATGCCTTTCCTAGCCCCTCACTTGTCTTTTTAGCTCATCCATCAAACCCTAAGGTTCTGATCATTGTGCCTACCTTGCCCCATTGAACACCCTACAGTTTTGACCTAATTTCCTTGCCCTAACTGTTTGGCTCCTCCTGATCTAGCAAAACCCTTCAAAATCAAATCAAAACCATGTGTTACAATACCTAGCCTAATATTGATTTCTTGATCTAGACATTTTGGCTGAGATCCTTACAGAGAGCCCTCTTCTGGCCTAGTAGGGCTAGCTACTTGGCTAAGCGTGGTTTGTGGTTACCCTGGCATTGCCTTCCTTTAGCCTGACGTTCAATCCAGGTGCTAATGTCTACTTTGAAACTTTTTCATCGGGTGCCTTTATTTGTACTAGATTTTTTTCCTGCACCTTATATGATCCTCAAGAAGGATCTACCTATCACATTTAATCTAGAGGTTAGAAGTATTTACACACTCAACTATTCATGCAGGAAGTATAAGAAAAACAATAAATCTAATCAAGAAATAACATAAATCTAAATGGTACTTATCTTTCAAAAATAAGTGATCATCTCCCTCTTGAACCAACCTTCAAGAGTCATTATTTTCCATTGTCCAAATAATTTTTTTTCCTTCAATATATCTAATCATATTCATCAACAACCATGGCCTTCATTGAGACTAGCCCATCTATGGTTATATTGAATCTATCACATGTGCTAGAAGAAAAAACAAAAACTCAAACCTTTATCATACTTGAGGGTTTCTTCCAACCCTAACCTCAAGATAACCATCAAACCCTAATAACCATATTTCCAAGGGTTTCCTTCAAACCCTAGCATTCTTTTAGGTATCCTTCATCTTCTCTTGCTTCCATCAATGGTGTCTTTCATATGGGTGATCTTTAATGACTTTTCTCCAGCCCAACTCTGATACCATGTTAATTTTTCTTAGGGATATATTTTTCTTTGCTTTAGGTAATTGCATTTCATTATTTATACATTGAACGCACCCCACAACATCATAAAATTATTCAACAACATATGAAATTATATAGAAAGAACAATATCATCATTAATGCAATGGAACATAAAAGAAAAATAGAAGAAAAGCATTCACACATAAAGACACCAGGATTGGTCAGAGACCAGGGAAAAACCCCACTAGGGGGAAAAACTTTCCAAGTTATTCTTCTTATTAGATTGCCATAAAATTTTCAGCAAAGAGAGAGTACAGTGATCCATATCTTCAACTACTAAAATACCCTACAAAATCAACTAAACAACATCCAAGAGATAAACCCAATAATATTAATAATAAAATCCTTGATTCAGAAGCCTGCGGCCAACTGTCAATATTTGCGCCAACTATCGAACTTTGCGTTCAAATAATAAAATGAAACCTTAGTTTCCAATTACATGGGGAGAGTGTATATGTGTGTGGATGAAACCCTCCAACCACGAACATAGGCTTGGGTGCATGTGGTTACAACCAAAAATCTCTTGTGGCAACCTTGTGGCTAAGAACCAAGAACCCTAATCACACATGTGAGCTTCAAACCTTGCAATTTCAGACATGTCAGAACTAACTTCTGGGAACCAACCTCAAACTTGTGTGAGAAAAAAAAAAAAAAAGAATAATGATTGATGATGTCCAAATGAGGATCATTTGACTTGTATTTATAGCCATCCAAGGGTGTCCAATTTCCTTTTAGGCTGACCTGTCCTTTTTGTGCACATGGGGGTTTCCACATTAAAAATATAATTTTCCTTAAGAAAAATAATTTCTTCCAAGGGCTAGTAATGGTCTTCCTTGATGAGGAATATTTTCCAAAGGAGGGAATTTGTCCCTGGGCTTCCAAAATTAACAGGTCAAAGGGGATTTGTTTTGGGTTTTTTTGGCAATAGGGGGGGTGGTTCGGTGTGGGGTCATGCAAAAGGAATGGTGAGAGGGAGAACCAAGAGGAGGGAAGAAACCAGGAGATGAGAGTGGGCAATGAGACTTGGACAGTAAAGTTTGTAGTTGGAAGGGTGTTGGACCAATTTCAAACACAACACGACTGTGGTTGAACTTGGGCTAGGAGGGTTAGTGAACATGTGGGGGTTCCCTGCACTAGGATGTCAGATAGACTTTCCAAGTTGGCAAGGTGGCATATTCGGTTGGATGGTCCCAGTAGGAGCATCACAATTGGGCCACCATAACCAGATATTCTTCTTGTTTTACTTTAATTCATGTAAATTTCCATAAATAAAATTATTTACATGTTTTTAATATGTTGTGATATATCATAACATATTAAAAACATGTAAAGAATATGGAGTTGACGAATATGTTTTTTTATGCTATGAAATTATGTGAAAAAATAATCATTAGATGGATTTGGGAAGGGCCCATCACATAAGAAATCATGTCAATTCAATTTGAAAATGAAACAATAGGTTTAACTAGTTTCAAAAATTAAGATGTCTAATTTAATTAACATATGTCTATCATTTTTTTAAATAGTGGGAAAATTTATCATAATTTAAATGTTAAATAAAGAGTGGGCATAACCATCATTGATTTTTATTTGCGAATGTTGGTCAACTCATCATCGTTATTCATGAAGAAACACACCACTTGGAATAACCCATTGGTGGTCTACAAAGGGGAATGCTTCCACTCCCATCATATGCCTCTAGGTCTTAGCCTTAACATGTTTCCTTATGGCCAAGGAATATGAGCTCTTATCCAAACAAAATTAGTTTTGGGTCATAGTCTAGGACCTCGTAATGTCCATTAACTATAAATATTTCCATTGAATTAAAAGACACTAAAAAGTAATTTGAGAAAAAGGTGACTACGTTTTTCAATTTATAGCTAATCGCTTAATGACGATCTTTCAAAGATGCAAAACTAGTGTACTTTGGAATTGATTTCAACTTAGTCAATTTTATAATTGTAAATTTTAATTAAATATAGTGATGGATAAAATATGTATTATGCAATGTTGATAAAAAAATGTTTTTATTTTATTTTTTGGTGGTAAAATTTATATTACTTAGTTATTAGTATATAATGTGGATAACTATTACTAGTTATTATTCACAAATTCAAGTCGATTCATCATTATTATTCAAAAAAAATTATGTTACTTAAAATGACTTATCTGTGGCTATTAAATGGTTTGACTTCTTTCACTCTTGCTAGATGCTTTTGGGTTGGTCTTGGTGTTACCGGGAATAGTGTCCACTTGGATGCTGTTATTCCCACTAAGATTGGTGGCTATCTTAGAAACAAACAAATAAAGTCTACTTTCGCTTTCCTTTATGAAAATAGATAGGAGTGGAATAAAGGAGACCAACCTTAGTCTTGCGCTTGATTTCCTCTCCTTCCTGATAGAGCTTTGCCACTTCTGCTTTGTCTGCTCAGCTTCAAAGAGCACCTGTGGAATCATAGCAACATACTACTATCAAAGAACAAAGATCTATATTCATAAATAACACAGGACCAGATGTGTGTTAACCATACAAATGCATATATAATGAAACATACAAGAATATGGAGGAAAACTTGAATAGCTTTATTAAGATGAAAAGTAGCAAAAGGATTACAACCATATGTTCTGACCCAGCATCATCCTCTAGCAAGAAGGCCCTTCTTCACCTCAAGTAAAGCTTAGATCACCCAACACTATGAAATTACACCAGAAAACCAACAGCACTTCTCTATAAGATACAGAATTCCAGCCCCTCGATCTCTGTGATGAGGGATCCATATATAGATGATTATAGGGAGGTGAGTCATCTTTTGGGGTCTCGATTAGTGTCCTCTCTCTGATAGTTCCTACTTCCACTTGGAGAATGATGATCTCTTACTCATCCCTGGTCTAAAATAGAGAGGCAAGTGTCAGAGGGGAAGCTTCTGGAAGATTCCACGATCTACCACCTCGCATTTTGTCCCTGCCATTTGTCCATTCCCAACCATCGCACCCTACAAAGGAGCAATTCAGTATGCATTGCACCTTGTACATTGGGAAGGTGATATGCATCACACCCTCTGCACTGGGCTTTCAGTATGGTCCAGTTTTGACCATTTATGAGAAGTTTTCAGTGGAGAACTTCTGGGAGATGATGTAATCAACTAACCTTGTTTCTTTAGGCAGTGAAGCAACACTTTTAGGGACTTAGGAGCCCTTAGTTTATGGACATTTATGATTGGGGTTGAAGTGCCCAAAAATGTCTATAACAGTTGCCCCCTAAAGCATGAGGTTGTTAATATTTCTGATGTCAGGTGAAATGCTTTACTATGAGGATCCAAAGTTTTTTCGAGCTGGGAGGCGACCTGTAATAAGATATAATACAATACATTATTTTGACAACATTTTTTCATGATCTAGCTGAGGCGGCCATTCCCATGCTCATCTTTATAAATTCATTTTCATGTACATAGCACAGACAATCGTCTGTGTGACAGAGTGATGATATGGACTCATCATCCTTTGATTTGGATGATCATCTGTTCGTCAATGATGTACACTTGATGTCTTTATATTCCTGAATATATCACAGCCCAGATGGATGAAACTAGATCCAGGGTCTTCAAAACTCGTTCAATCTTCACTCGAAGTACAGGTCGATCCATGCGAAAAATGTTCTGGAGTCGAACATGGAAAGACATCGCCTGATTACTAGCCAATGATGTAAGCTGTTAACAGGCGCGAGAGGAATCACCAATAATGACAATGACCCTCAAGTTACTACAGTACAATTCACGTGGTGTGAAAATTGACTTAGCGTCGAACATCACGTAAAATCTCTCGGTCGAAGGCCATTGATGTAAACCTATTGCCAAAAGTGAGAAACTTGCCATTGAGGCATGCAAGCTTCAAAGTATTGAAAGGGTTGTTCCTAAGTCAACTTCTTGGATAACGAGTTGATGTTGACAAGAAGCGACCTGTCACAGGAGGGCCTTAATGAATCCCACATCAACGACACGGAACAAAGAAAATGGTTTTGGAGGTGAAAACAATCTGACGATACAGGGTTCAGGGTGGCAGTCATGAAGGAATGGAGCATGAATGTATTGCAGTGAGTGAGACATAGGCGAATTGTTTGAATGACTTCTCTTGAACATATCGGCGACACTGACGATGGAATGGTAGCGTTAACCCCAAATATGGATGGTGTGATGGACCAATGGTGATGACCAGTGAACAGAACAACCCAACCCGGCATGGATGCGGAAGGAAAGTGTAATGTTCAAGAGCGACTTGCTACCAATAAAATTTCTTCAAGTTTTCTTCCAAATTTTCCCCAGTCATTGCTGACCAGTACCTCTTTATCTTTGTCAAGCTTGAGGAGGATAACATATGATTGTTCTATAATCCGCCCTTCGGGCGAACCTGTTGCTATATTTTAGTGAGCCTAGCGACAGTGAAACTCGTTCTCGTCCATGTGGACGAGTTTGTCGCTATTTGGTTTTAACGAGTTTAACGACAAAGATAACTCAGTCCCTTTCAATTTTAGAGAGTCTGAAAGAAACAGAAAGGAGACTCCAATGATTCTTTTTCGTCATGAATCCCTTTAAGTCCAAAAAAGCGTAAATAATTACAAAGGGATGAATTTTGATAGTTTTAACGAGCCGAACAAACGACAAGCGCTTGATCTTTTTGTGTAATATCCTCAGGTCCAAAAAGATTAAATCTATAGGAGGGATAGCACTTTTGATGATTTTAACGAGCCAGAGAGGCCAATCATCTGGCATCTTTTCATATTTTACAAGTCAATTTGAAAAGAGTCTTAAAGGAAGACTCTTTTTTCGAGGAAGACTGATTGGTTTTGGTTAGCAGTTGATTCCAGGTAAGATTTGGAATTTTTCCAATCATCGGTTAGTGTCACAAGGATGGCTAATAAATCACTCTTCTCAGATGTTCCTCGAAGGGGTAAACATCATTATGGGCTTGATGATGATCGGCTAAAATAGAGTGGAGGTGAGATTGAGACATACCAAGCTCAAAAATCTAGCGATTAAGGCATTCACAAGTGGTTATTTACCAGTTCATTTTTTAATGAGCTTAAACGCTAGGGGAAACATTTGCTCATGACTTATGTTTATTTTTTAACGAGCTTGAACTATGTGCTAAAACTGCTCATGGAGGGTTTATTTTTTAATGAGCTTGAACCCTGCAGTAACATTGCTCGCCAGTCATATGATAAGAATGTCTCATTCAAGATTCTATTTTGAAAGGGGCATACATCTTTCAAGCTTTGCCCCGAATCCTTTCTTTATGCAAGTTAGGAAATGACTAACCTTACGGGTTTAAAGGGTTAGAGGTCCTACAAATTTAAAAAATAAATAGTTGCTCTTCGCTTGCATGCAGAAAGGTTTGCATGCCCCCAAGTATAGCGAAAAATTTCCAGGTTACCACAAAATTTCCATCCGTGTAGCAGACAGAAAGCTTCCTTGGCGATGTCTACTAAGATAGACAAAGGGGAGTGGTGCGACCACATGCCACTCAGCATAACCTCAACGAAGGTATCTTATTCCAGTCCAATTGCATTCCTATGAGGATGGGTGTCAGACTAGTCATATATCCCTCATGGAAATCCACTCTATACCCAAGGTTTTCCTGCCGAAATAGACCAGAGTGCATGTCCCCTGGGTTTTAGTCACATCCTCCTAAATCACTCACGCTCATCAGGTGGATGGACTGGAGATCGATGAGACATTCCTTGCGTGAAAAGACCATTTAGGGATGGCATTTGACTATTTTCAATGTGTTAACTGGGGAATGAAATTTGGTCTACGAGCTTGACCATCCTGCCTTCGTGCGGAAAACACATTACTCTAAAGAGTGAGGAGACGATGGCTCCCATGCAATAAGTATAGTCGCGTCCAAGGAGTAGATTATAATCCAAGGGTCCTTGAAATACCATCACATTCATGTGAATGGTTTTCCTTCTCAAAGTAATGGGCACATTTGGAAGGATCCCTAAAGGTCGACTGGTTCCTTTGTCGAAGCCTGTCAGATTTCTCATTTTAGGCAAAAGCGATGGTGAACCAAGCACTTTCCAAGCAGTAGAAAAGGGGATTACTCAAGAAGAATCCCCTCCATCGTGATGGACCAGCCATTAACCATTCTGTAAGCTTGTACAATGATTTCTGAATGGTTAACCACTAGCTGGTAAAACTGGGTCTGGCTAGTAGTTAGATTCCAGTCCAAGGGGGAAAACGACTAGGTTGCTTGGTGGTGGGACGAATAGGACGCCGGATATGACTCTGATGAACTTCCTTCCTGGCGATTTAAAGGAACGCAGAGGACTTACCCCAAGTTTCATTGGAGTTGTTGGTTTACAAAAAGAAATTTGAATGGTGTCATTCTCTTTCTCTTCAGTGACGGTATCATTCGAAGATGAGCACTCTGAAGGCAAGACCGGGTCAACTGCCGTCTCGACCTTTTGACTTTCGTCTAGTATGGATTCAGAGGGTTCATTTTCAATGATAGATGTTTCGACTGACCACAATGACAGGCCAGCCAAATTTTCAACCGGTGGAGGACTTGGCAAGAGTTTTTTAGATCCAGGAGGAAGTCGTAGTGGTGAAACAGGACGGTCATCCAAAACTCTTTTAGCCTCCTCAAGGAAGGGACAACGGTGGATGGCGTGATTGCCTTCACATAACTTACAAGGAAATTTGGGATTCCTTTTTTGTCCATGCGCTTCACTTTCACTGGTTGATGGTGTGCATTTAACAAGATCGTTAGAGGTTGATGCCACTGGATTGTGCAAACGAGGAGACCAATCCCTTAAGATCTGAGGGATGCAAGGACAATCTCGGTGATAGTGGTCTCCATTGCAAATGACACAAGGATATTTAGGTTTTGACGTGGCGGTGTGAGGATTTTCGCTAGATGATGCTTGGTTGCCCCCTTTCGATTTTGGTTCCTTTTTCTTCTTCTTTTTTTTTTCTCTTTCTACTTCTTCTTCTTCTCAGTTACTTGATTCTTAGCTTTATCGGCTTTATCAAGTGAAGAGGAAGAAGGAGAGGGAGAATCAGGCGAAGTAGACGGTTGGGAGGCAACTCTAGTGATATCTAGTTGCTTATTTGACTGTTAAGGAATTATGGGATTCTGAAAGACAGAGGTAGAGAAGAGCCAGACAGGCAAACCAATTGTCAACCCTGGAAGTGACAAAGTGGCCATATGGGGTGCACCAACATCTCCCCAAGAGGAGAAGGGACTAGGATTCCCTCCAAGGGGAAATCCTTGGTTGGTAGACTCCATTTTCTCAACCTAAAGACCAACGGGGGAATTTGTGATGTTATTCCAATTAAAATAAATTTTAGACGCTTTGACACAAATTGTTTTTTCAATTTAAAGAGTCAAGAAAAAACAAAAGATGACTCTAGTCACCTTCGATTTTTATTGAGCGTAAAGTGACAAGTGCTCAGAGGACCTTTTCCTTTAAGGAGTTTGAAAAGAAGCAAAATGGACTTCTCTGGAGATCTAGGCAGAGAGGATTACCAAAGCGATCACAAAACTGCAGAATACTTTTTGCGGTACAGCAGTCAATCTTCCCGAATTTTGTGTTCAATGCATTGTGATCGATAGGGCAGCAGACACGGTTTCCTAAGGATAAAGGATGTAGCCTATTGTGGTCTCCCAATATATACTCGATGGTATGTGGGAGCACAAGTTCGTACTAGCACTTAATGTCTTAGAGTGGAGGAATCACCCAACCAACACTGAAAACAACAGTTACCAGGTTTTACGATGCTAGAATACGTCTCTAGCCCAGACCTTTAGATGTTGTGCATTAGGTTCCAAAGCGTTGTTAGATTCATTGAATTTATTTTAAGTTGATCTTGCTTAACAATTTTCCTTTTAGGTTCACCACGTGATGTGTATATAATTCCTAAAATGCAGTCTAAGATGATAAACAAACGTTTAATCTTCTTTCGCCAATGAAAATCCTAGCTACTAAGGAAAGAAAGTTAAGAATCTTTCTGCAAAGAGCACAGAGCACACGCTAAATGCACAATCCTAAATCAAACCAAGCAGTCAAAATGCAAATGAACATGCATGTATTTGTTTTCAGCCTTCTTAATGTATGAATGATGATAAGAAAGCTATGTGAAAATCTGAATTACCTTTAAAGCGACAATACTCAACAAATTTCTTTTCAAAATGTAGTGAAGGTAAGAGAGACACTTTGCGATTTTGAAATGAAAATTGCTTTTCGACACTTTAAAAACTACTAATTCAAATCATATGCAATAGTAACTATATAATTGACTATCAAGAACAATGGGATTGTCTTCTAAAACTGAAAACTGAAAAGAGAACTAAAAATGATGCACAATACATAAAAACACTTACAGTTCTTTGAACTAAGGAGGCAGAATAATGCAAGAGAAGGGGGTTTTCACAGAGATACACTGACTACAGACAGAAAAACTCCTGAATAGGACTGAAAACAATGAGAAAAAACCACAGTCTGAAGGTAAAGTTAACCTTCCCTAACCATCACACCCGTTACACAGTGAAACCAGTATGCAGTGCACCTACTGCACTCGGGAAGTGCAATGCATACAGTCTGCCTTGAAGGCAGGGTGCGATGGTACCAGTGCGAGACTTTAAACAAGTTTTCACTCACAGTTTGCAACTCAATTCAGGGATTTAGGCTGAGTTAGTAATGTTCAGTGTATGTAAAACACAGGGGTGATCTAAAGAGGTTACTAGAGCCACCACTTAAGGCAATTAGATTGTTTGCAGATCGATTGTTTAATTCATAGACATAACCCAGAGATAGACTGAAGCATCATTGATCTACTTTGAATTTGTATAATAAATGCAGTTCAAAGGCTAGCTGGCTTGGCTTCAGGCTCCGTCTATAAGTTTATAAAAGAAACAAAGATAGATAGGCTAACAAACAATCTAGTCACTCCCCAGCGGAGTTGCCATTTTGTTACCGGGAATAGTGTCCACTCGGATGCTTCCATTCCCATTAAGATGGGTGGCTATCTTAGAAACAAACAAGTAAAGTATACTTTCGTTTTCCTTTATGAAAATAGACAAGAGGAGAACCAAGAATACCAACCTTAGTCTTGCGCTTGATTTCCTCGCCTTCTTGATAGACCTCCACCGCTTGTTCTTCGTCTGCCCAGCTTCAAAGAGCACCTGTGGAATCATAGCAACATACTACTATCAAAGAAACAAAGATCTATATTCATAAATAACACAGGACCAGATGTGTTTTAACCATACAAATGCATATATAAACAAGTACACAAGAATATCGAGGAAAACTATAATAGCTTTATTAAGATGAAAAGTAGCAAGAAGTTACAACCATATGTTCTGACCCAACATCATCCTCTAGCTACAAAGCCCTTCTTCACCACAAGCAAAGCTTAGATCACCCAACACTATGAATGTACACCCGAAAACCAACAGCACTTCTCTATAAGATACAAAATTCCAGCCTCTGGATCTCTGTGATGAGGGATCCAGATATATATGATTATAGGGAGGTGAGTCATCTTCTGGGATCTTAATTAGTGTCCTCTCTTTGATAGTTCCTACTTCCACTTGGAGAATGATGATCTCTTACTCATCCCTGGCCAAAACCAAAGAGGCAAGTGTCATAGGGGAAGCTTCTGGAAGATTCCATGATCTTCCACCTCACATTTTGTCCCTGCCATTTTTCCATTCCTAACCATTGCACCCTACAGAGGAGCAATTCAGTATGCATCGCACCCTCTGCACTGGGCTTTCAGTATGGTCTGGTTTTGACCATTTATGAGTAGTTTTCAGTGGAGAACTTCTGGGAGATGATGTAATTAGCTGACCTTGTTCCTTTAGGCAGTGAAGCAACACTTTTAGGGACTTAGGAGCCCTCAATTTATGGACATTTATGATTGGGGTTGAAGTGCCCAAAAATGTCTATAACACCAAGGAGACCCCTGCCACTCACATATTCTTTTTTTCACTCCTTACCATGCATCCCTCCATCATATTTGTCATTTTTCCACTCCATTGCTTTGATTTATACAAAGATTTTGTTTTCTACAGGATCCCCTATATTCCTACAGGATCCCCTAAAAACCTACAATATGATCCTATAGGAGTTACAGTGACCCATAAATCCTATAGGAAGCAATCTGAAGCCAAATGATGGACTTGTAAGGTCCCTAAAATTCACCCTCTTCATGATCTAGCACCTCACCTAATCCATCATCATCATCCCTGCACTCACCATTCAAAAAAGATCAGTTTCAACAGTATTTTTCCTGTCTTAAAAGAGAAAAAGGAGGAAACAAAGAGAAGTAAATAGCATAACCTAAGTATCCTTTGCTCTCCACACTCCCACTTCTTCTTTCCATCCATGTCACCATCCTCATAGCCTGAGAAAGAAAAATGTTTAAATAGTTTTGAAGGAGAAGCATGTACAAGACATCATGTAGGAAATCCTGTAGTAGCCTATCCCACAGAATACCAACACACCAGCAACGAGTCTTCACCATGATGATCCAGGAGCTCCATAGCAGCAGCATCAGATCTTCAACCACAGATACTGTTAGGTCCCTATAATACTAGTGATTCTCCCATTACTATTGCCATTGTATCCCTTATTGTTATTATTGTACCCTTATTGTCCCCATATTGTTATTAGTGTGCCCCATAGAAACCCACTATTGTTATTATTGTTCCCTTCGGTTATTACTGTTATGTCAGGTTGATTATATTATGACTCCTTAGACTCCCATATATAGAAGGGAGGTTTAGTCATTTCTATCATCCAATAATTGTTCATTTGTGTAATGTAAATGAGGTTGCACCCTCGAAGAGGCCAAATCCTAAGGCTTCGATCTATCTTTTCTATATTTTTGTGAGCTAGTTTCCTAACATTTGGTATCATAGCTTTGGATTCTAGGGTTTCACTACTCCAAACAGGTCATTGTGGTAGTTTCGCTATAAAAATATTTCTGTGACATTTCAGAGCTTAAAAAAAACAATTTGAGCCAAAATCTTTCTGAACTTTGGGTCCAAATTTTAGAGCTTGTCTCGCTATATTTTCGGAGATATGATCTAAGGAAGTTAGGGTTTTTGCAGACTCCCAAATTACATTCCAAACAAGTGACCTGGGGAAAATTGTCATAACTTTTGTTCTTAGTATCATATTGAAATTTCGTAAGCAGTTTCAGAAAGAGGATGGCCTGTAGTTTTTTTTAAATCAGTTTCAGGTACTAAGGTCAAAACAATGACACGTGGCACTCACACAATTTCTATGTACTGAACTAGTCTATAATCCAGTCAGCGTGGGAGATTTGGCATAACTCTTCCTTGGAGGAATCCAATTTATATCAGACTTACGGGGTTAGAAATAGGACTCAAAGGGCTACTGCAAGACGCAATTTTAGATATTCAAGATCCTTCGTTACATAGATACAATAGATTCAGTATCGAGCTCTTACAAAGTGAAAAAAAGGTGTGTAGTTTTTTTTTAATTTTGCATACAAAAACCAACACCTTTTTTAGCCAATTGATAAATCTCAAACAAAAGTTTTCAATGATGGAGCATATTCCAGAGGAGCATAGGATTGATGTGTTCATAGGGACTTTAAAGCATAATATCCAACATGAGGTTCGCCTTTGGGCTAGAGAAGGCATTCAAGTTAGCAAGAAAATGGAAAGAAAAATTATGGCAACCAGGAAGCCTACCATTGAAAACTATAAAGATGGAAGTGTTGTTTCCCCTAGCCTTCCACAACCTACAAGGTTGACACCACAACAATTAGAAGAAAAAAGAGCAAAAGGGCTTTGTTACAATTGTGATAGCAAATACACTAAAGGTCATAAGTGTGTTAAGAAGAAATTATTCTACGTAGATTGTGAAGAGGAGGAAGAAAAGGAACAAGAAATGTCAAAAGAAGAGGATATACTCCAGGAAAAAACCGTAGATAAAGAAGAAATTAATCCGATCATATCTTGCAATGCATTGGTTGGATTTACCACCCCTCATACTATCAAGATAGAAGGACATATCAAGAAGAAAAATGTAATAATGTTGATTGATTCAGGAAGTGCCCATAATTTTATTCATTGTAAGATAGCCAAGAAATTGAATTGCTTCCTATATCCAACACCAAAGTGTCAAGTGATGGTTGCAAGTGGAGGAACCATAAATCTCTCTGGAAAGTGCCATAATATCAAGCTATCCATGGGAGAATATGTATTGAACAGCCCAATGCTTTCCATTCTAATGGGTGGTGTTGATGTTGTACTAGGAGTTTAATGGCTACAATCCTTAGGTACAACAACTTTTAATTTTCAAGAAATTTTCATGAAATTTTGTGCGGAAGGAAAGGGAGTTGAATTAAGGGATATTGCAGGGAAGAGCGTGGCCTGGGTGCAGGTGATATTGACAAACACTCCAATCCTGATACAATTTCCTCTAATTTTGGCTTAATCCATTCATCTTCCTCAACTGGAGTATCAGTCATCTATTTCTAGACTGACTGTTTTATAAATTTTCCTTTTTTGGCTACTATCACCAATCCTTTTCCATTAATCAGCCAAACCCTTGTTATCTGGAACAATTTCATAACAGAGGCCCTTTCTTAGCACTATCAGCATTGTAATTCCATAGGAATTACAATATACACTATCGGTGCAGTTGAAAATAGAAATAATGCAATTATACGTAAAATACACTATCAGCGGGTTAAAATGCCCATAATGCAATTATACATGAAAATACATTGTCGGTGGGTTATTCCATGAGAAATGGAACAAAACTATCGGTGCTTCACCATCGGCCTTTCCCCGATGCGATAATACTGTAGCATTATCGGTGATCGCATTCAGCAGGTTTAACACTCCCTTTACACATAACAATGCGATGCGATAACGCTTCGCGAACCTGATAGAATATAAGTCCTCCTCTATAATATTTTGGATCCGGTTGTATTGCAATATCGGATTTGGGCGATTCAATAAGCCGAGTTCCTCTCCACTGAAGTGATGTGATGCGATAGTGCTTACAGACCCAATATGGATACAAGTTGTGCTTTATAAGATTTCAAGTCTAGATTTTAAATTCAGACTATGTTTTTCGTTGTTTCGTAGGGTAAACATGAATTTAGCTTGTGTGACTAAAACAATGCGTAAATTGGAAGTAGAGCACACTGATATGAAGGAAAAATGCTCAAACCAAATCCTCACAGATGCTTTATGGATGTGAGGATTTTCCATTCCTTAATGGCTTTAATTTTGCTAGGGTCTACCTTAACTCCTTCATGAGATACAATATGACCCAGATATTCCACCTCTTGTACTCCAAAGAAACATTTGGATCTTTTTTCATATAATTGTTTCTCCTCCAATAGTTGTAGCACCCTGTCTATTGGGTTGTGTTATATTATTTCCACGTAGTTAACAGGGGGTTTGAGGGATACCCATAACCCCACTTTATGGGGTCTGGGGTAGCGCCCTGAGAAATTTTGATTTTTGTCCCTATGTTAGGTTGGGGGACCCACAATGGTTTTGTGCATGATTTTTGCACATGTTTTTTGGATGCGATGGTTTTTGGGTCCAAGGTATTGGATGCGATGGTTTTCGGTCCATGGTATTGGATGCGATGGTTTTCATTCTATGGTATTGGATGCTTCGACATGTATAAATATGTATTATAACATTGAAAGGAACATAATTAAAAATCAAGCTGGTAGTCCCTGTTTTAGGATCCAGTGGGAAAATCTCTGTGTATATGTTTTATGTGTTATGCTCTCGCATTGTTTATTCTTTTGTGTTTTAGAATTCGTATGCAAGTAATTTCTGTACGGGGTTAAAACCTACATTTGGTAACAGAGTTGTTTTTGGCTTCAAGGGGACACCTTTGCTGCTAAGGGGTTTCGCTCGGGCCTGTGGTGGACCTTGTTCAGTGGGAGATCTGCGAGATTGATTCTAGTGGTGAAAGAAGATGGCGAGTGGTGGAAAGATAGAGATCGAGAAATTTAATGGTCAGAGTTTTGAGTTGTGGAAACTCAAGATGGAGGATCTATTAGTGGATAAAGATTTTGGTAGATCTAGGTACTAAAGCAACAGGAGTGACTAATGAAGAATGGAAGAAATTGGATTAGAAGGCAAAGAGAACAATACAATTGTGTGTCTTAGATTCAGTATTGTTGAATGTATCAAGGGAAACTACTGCAAAGGCTTTGTCGGACAAGTTAGGGACTTTGTACCAATCAAAGTCTCTGATGAATAAACTGTTCCTGCGGAAATTTATATAACCTGAGGATGAAAGATGGAGACTCGGTGACAGAGCATCTAAATGCGTCTAATACTGTGGTAAGTCAGTTAACATCTGTTGATATTAAAATTTCAGATGAATATTAATGCATCAGTTTGTTGTGTTTTCTTCTAGATTTGTGGGATAGTCTGGTTATTGCAATAGGTAGCAATGCAACTACCTTTCATTTTGATGAAATAGTCTCGTCCTTGCTAATAGAGGAGATGAGATGGAAAAATATGGAGAGCCAAATTGGCGATGCCTTGTCTGTATGAGGACGGTCCCAGAAAAGAAACAAAAATAAGTCATTGAGTGGGAGATCTAAATCTCCAGGAAAACCTGTAAATGTGGTGTGTTGGAAATGTGGAAAGGAAGGGTACTTCAAAAGGGACTGTAAATCTAAAGCTCCTAATAATGGAAAGGGATTTGATGATGCTCCTTCTACAGAGACGAAAAACACCTCAGATGAAGGTGGGGATGTGTACTTGGCTTCTTCAAGTCCACATGTAGATCATGAGGCATGGTTGATTGACTTAGGTGCATGCTTTCACTTCACTCCCCATAGAGAGTGGTTCTGCGAGTATGAGAAATATGATGGTGGTGATGTCTTCTTGGGGGATGACAGGAAGGTTAGAATCATTGGTTGCGGAAAAGTAAAGTTGAAGTTGCAAGGTGGAAGGGTTAGAAAACTTTTGAGTGTTCTACATATTCCTGCATTGGCCAGAAATCTGATTTTTGTAAGCAAGCTAGATGATGCAGATGTAAAAACAGTGTTCGAGAAAGATACCCGCAAGATGGTTTGGGGAGCACTGGTATTGATGCGGGGAGTTTGGACTAGAACTCTGTACAAGCTGTAAGGTAGCATTGTTGTTGATGGGTGCAACAGTTCTATTGCTCCTGAAAGTGGAGCTGAAAATCTAGTCATCTTTGGAGAGAGGACCATGTTGTGGCATCAAAGGCTGGGACATACTGGAGAGAAGGGCCTTCGAATACTTCATGGTAAAGGTATGGTAGAAGGTATGAGTAATAGCTCTCTAGATTTTGATTTCTATGAAAATTGTGTATATGGGAAGTAGAATCGGGTGATTTTCCCCTCTGGAAGTAAGAGGGTGAAACAAATATTAGAGCTTTTGCATAGTGATGTGTTTGGATTTGTGAAGGTTCCATCACAGGGTAAGTCTATGTACTATGTATCATTCATAGATGACTTCTCAAGGAATACATGGATATATTTCCTTAAGAATAAATTTGAAGTCTTTGACAGGTTTAAATAATTCAAGGTTCTGGTGGAAAACCAAACAGAGAAAAAGATAAAGGTGTTGAGGACAGATAATGGTGAAGAATTTTGTAGTAAGGAATTTGAAGAATTCTGTAAGAAGTGTGGTATATCACGACAGAAGACTACTCCATAAGCACCTCAGCAAAATGGATTTGTAGAAAGAATGAATAAAATGTTGATGGAAAGGGCAAGAAGCATGCTCAGTGGGGTCGGGTTAGGAAAAGAATTTTGGGTAGAGGCGATGGATACTACATATTACCTGATCAACAGGTCACCTTCATCAACGTTGGAGGATAAGAATCCACAAAAGGTATGGACTAGTAAGAAACACTCTCTTTCACATCTGAGGGTATTTGGATGTGATGCATATGTACATGTTCCAAAGGAGAAACGAACCAAGTTATATAGTAAATCTGAAAAGTGCATCTTTATTTGGGTATAAGGATGGTTTGAAGGGTTATAAGCTTTGGAACCTAGTAACAAGGAAGGTTGTGTACAGCCGAGATGTGGTCTTCAGAGAGGTGAAAGATGTTATTAAACATGAAGTCCAACCAAAGGAACATGAGAAGATAGAGTTTGAGCTAAAGGAGGAAGAATTAGACTCTACAGTAGAGGAGGAATCAAAAGCTGAAGAGCCACAAACTCCGGGTGTAAGAAGATGAGTTCGAGAAAGAAGGTAGCTAGAAAGGTATATTCCATCTAATTTCTATTCAAATTTTCTTTATCTATTACTAATGATGATCCCAGAACTGTGAAGGAAGCAGTGGATTCAGAGGATGGAAAACTCTCGAAAGAGGCCATGGTTGATGAAATGGCATCTCTGCACAAAAATGAGGCTTGGGATCTGGTGGAGTTGTCGGCTGGAAGGAAACCCATTGGTAGCAAATGGGTGTTCAACAAGAAGACAAATGCAGAAGGGAAGGTGGAGAAATACAAAGCTCGGTTGGTAGCAAAAGGTTATTCCCAGGTGCCGGGAATTGATTTTGGTGATAGTTTTTCTCCTGTTGCCAAGGTAACTTCTATTAGATTACTTTTATCTGTTGTTGTTGCTTTTGATTTTGAGGTAGAACAGATGGA